>WSFP011447196.1:0-20040 GCA_009831015.1 Picea engelmannii | reverse complement strand
AACCCATGCAATCATGAGCCACCATTTGATTCACAATATAGAGAGTGCATCATGGATGGAAAGCAAAGAGTCATACCTGTGAAAAATCACTTCAATGACAAGTTGGTTTGAGTTTTCCCCTTCCAAAACCTAAAATCGTGGAGCTTCCACAACCAACAGAGAAAAATGAAACTATGGCTAGGGTGACAGGATCAAGGGTGGTTTGGAGTTCCGTGCAGTAAATGCATGTCACTTCCTCACCTGGCCCTATTCAATTCTGCGTGCTAGCCAGCCCATCAACCATTAAATTCAACCATATAACCATTGCATAAATTCAATGACATATCCATTGTAAAGATTTAATGCCATATCTATTGTATAGTGCCCCACCTGAAACATGCCACTAATTTAATAATAACCATACGTTAACATTATCATATGTTCCTCCATATAAATCTTTAACAAATATTGCATAATCCTTTAACCGAAACACATAGTATAGTAGCTAGGTCCAGCATTTCACATTTTTCCCAAAGCTTTTATATATAATGCTTTTGTCATAGCTTTAGAACTTATCCATAGTTTTTCGTTTTGTTTTGATTAAGCTCCCACATAACCATATTATCTTTTGCATAAAATCATGTCCATATTATTAATCAATGTTATAACATAACATAACCCCTGTAAACAAAACATAATCCTCATATTTGTAGCACTGCCTTGTATTGCAAGTGAATATCAACAGCATTTAGCAACAATGCATCAATCAACCATTTGTCATATCAAATGAAACCAAGATCGCACCATCAATTGTATAGGAATGTGTAGGTAACATCATAACAGAAGCAACATATAAGTGTAGCACATCCATCCTATCGCCTTTAGTCTACAAGGGGGCCCCGCCTACTAGTTCATTATTATTATCATAAATAAATAATAGAGCTTAGCAATCCTTTGCGGGCAGAATTCATCATTGTGATTTTAATCGTCAACACACCTATGACCTTCCTTGGACAAGAGTAAAAAAAAAATAAGAACAACACTCTTCCATTTTTGTGACCAGTCGTTCCTCCATAGGAACCTTCCTGGAACAAGAAACAAGAACAACAACATCTTCATGGTAACCTCCATGGAATTTAACAAGATAACCTACCTAGGACAAAGTCAACAACCAAGAACATATTCTAGAAGAGATCAATTTTATTTTGTAAATAAGTGCATCATTAGTACATGATGATCATTGTACTAACTATATTCAAGTGTCAATAACCAAAAGTCAGCAGTAATAGAACTCTTAAAGATTGGTGTTCTAGTTACAACATTTACATGAGTTGCAGCAATATAAAATATCAAATCTGATATGCAAACCTGGATTCTAGTGGTTGCTTGTCCCATTTGAGTTTCCATATACTGTAGGAGACATCGTCAAAGATCATCAACACTACCTCCAACTCTTTGGATTCCTTTGAGTTTACTAGATCTAAGATCCCTTTGGATCTATTGTCACTACTTGGACAAGGTACTTTTGTCGGGTGTACATTTCCTGCAAACACCCTCATGCTTTGCTAAATTATATATATTGAAATAACATATAAGTGCATACCTATGAGATTTGTAACACCATCCAAATTTTATTCTAATATGATACATTACATCAACAAAAAAAACTTAGAAACCTGAATTAGTGGGTTCAATGTCCAAAAAAATGTCAACAAGCCTAAAACCCTAAAAATTTAATTTTGACGGAATGTTAATCTGAGAAGTGTAGTAGGTTCCCTAGAGTATGGAGAGTTGATCAATGGTGTATTTTGTCCCAATCGAATTTATAATAAGTTTTCAATGATCTTCACCAATAAAATTTTGCAACGGCAAATTGCATGTGCAACGGAAAATCTGGACAATGTAGAAAATCTCACGATCTTCCTTCCAGCGGTTAAACTTTTTTGAAGGTAACTAGCATTGATACCATGTTATATTTTCAATAGTAATATATTTTCCAGAGTATTTTAGATATTCTTTTAACATTCAATAACCACATATTGAAATATATAAGCAACAGATAAACCAACACAAGAAGACACAAAGATTTATACTAGGAAAGACCCAACCAACTTTTCTTAGAGAATATTTTTGATAATACAACCATGAACAATCTCCAAGAGAAATCCAACAATGAAGAAACCCTAATAAAAAATACTTATCTCTTCTTCTTGTCAAACCCTAGCGAGGGTAGACCACTGAGGAGAACCATAGAACTGGTGCAAGATAGGTGCATCACTAGAGAAAGATAAGGCACCATAGAAATGGCACAACTGGTAACTGCAACTACAAATGTAACTACAAATGGAACTGGATAGCACCATACAAACTTAGCGCAACTCTTCCAGAGGTAGCGCACAATATAGATTACCAAGAGCCACCAGGAATATCCTTCCTCAAGTGGGGTGCACTCTCCAAGAGAACCAGAAACCATAAATATTGAAACTACCACAACTACAGCTGTTAGTTGCCTAGTGCACACTGCAAAAGGAGAACTGTCTGACTGTACAAATGAAATGATCCAATCCTATATTTATATTGATCTAGGTGTTTGTCTGGGGCCAGATTCTAATTTTGGGTCTTCAAATTTACTTTATTATTTATGTGGGTCGACTTCTCTTCTTGGAAATTATATTTCCACTTTATTGTTTTCCTGTGGGTCGACTTCTCTTCCTGGAAAGTATATTTCCACTTTATTATTTTCCTTTGGGCCAACTTCTCTTCCTAGGGTGTTCTTCAATTGTTCAATGGTCGTCCTTTGACTTATCGGAGTCTTATTCTTCTCTAAGAAAATTAGTCCAATAGGGAATACCTCCCACTGCTACCAAAACATAAACACCCATGATACTACAACAGCAATCAATTGGTCCAGAAACCTATGTAGAGACATTTATCTAGTGCAACTATCGAAGGAACTCCAATCCATCCATTGGAAAAAATTTCAATCAAGGATTCCTCCAACCAAGTTTCCACCTTCCCCAAAATGCAAAGTATTATACTGCAAGTTATTTTTTCAGTAGCTCTAAACCGTAAGTTGTCCAACTATCAACATAGAGTGAATGGTACTAGAGAAGATGAATCTTCTAGTTGAACTTTTCAAAGAATTATGCACATGGTTTCCTTATGAAGATGAATGAAAACCAAAGTTAATACAAGATTAGTTAAATGACAAAATGAAAGGCATGAAGTGAAAATATTAAAGCTTTCATGAAAGAAGAAACTAATACTAAAGTGAGCCATCTTGAGCTAGAAACTAAACTAATACAGCTGGTGGATTTCATTCAAGAAACCAAGACAAGCTAAAATCTACGTTACACAAGCAGAAATGGAAGTAAACATATAAACTATATAAGGAGAAAGGAAGAAAAAGAGTTGTGTTACTCATATTCCTACTCTATCCAATATTGGTTGAAAAAGGGATAAGTGAAAGCAAAGTTCCAATGTAGTCATTCAAGAAACTCCAAACCTACAACCGCATGTTCATCAAAAGTCAATAACAAAAAATGGAGTAGTGAGAGATCAAATATAGGATGAATTGAATCCAGTAAATCTCTACCAAGCACGTGAAATTTTACAATGTTATTACTCATGGGAAATGTAGACATGTAGGATTCCTACAACCAAGCTTCAATTCCATCAAAAAATTTACAGTGATCGTCATAGAACTATTGGAAGGAATTCAAGAATGAGCAACATACCTGATGAGAACCATAAATGAAATTTGCATGTCCTATATCTTGTGGGGGAGTCTTGGTATTGATGTTACCATTCATTCCAGAGGTAAAAGTAAGATAGTGAGAACCTAACATAAGCATCGGTTGAAACCGAAGTGTCTCATTATCCAGGCAAGTCTCCCTAAGCCCACATTTTACATAACCCACATGTTAAGAGGAGAGATGATATATGCTAGTTTGAGGGAAATGTTGAGCAAATGATGAATCTGAGTCTTCTCCTATAACATCATCAAAATCATGTGAGGAGTGTTGAAGCATTGAGATAGAATCCAAGGATGAGTGATGCATCTGCCCCTGAAGATTGATAGGAGAATCTAGAGAAGATTTAGGTGACAGTTTTTCTTGGATAGGCTCAATGTTTCATGTGTCTTGCATGGTGATGGGTTGCATATTTGATAAAATTTCTTCTTGAAGATTTGAAAACTCGTTGTGTTTTTCATGCCTTATATCTTATGTGATTAACATATGTGCATCAAGGTTGGAAATTTCAGATTGTGAATGATCATTGTATAATACATGGATGCTCACATTCAATTTTGGTACAACAATATAGTCATCGAAATCAGGTTTATCGTGATCAAATTGGGATTCAACATGTTCCATAAATTCAAATTGTGAAGGACTTTCCACATTATGCATCTTGCATGGACTGTCATTAAGAATGATTCTTTGATCAATCAAAGCTTGGAAATTTTGTTGTTATTGTTTATCATTCAGTATCATATCATTGAAAGAGTAATGTAAAGACAACATTGCATGATAAATAGGTGGGTGCTCATGTGGGTGATTGTCATCAAATAGATTTGTATAAAGAGAATGAAGATCTTAGATTCTGAAAATGACGGTATTTGATCAATGAGAGGTTTGTTATAGATGAAATTTTACTCATGATTATCTAAAGTAGAGACACTAGATTGTTCCCACTACGCGTCTAAGGAGTTTAATATTTTTGGTGAAGATTATCTCATAGTTGTGATAGAGTGATGATTATATATCGTGCACCCCCTATCCTTCATTGTCAAAATTGAATCTTGTGAATGAAAGATAATTTGATTATTCATATTTTTCCATTCAGAAATGAAGATGAGATATGAAAACCAATCAAATATTTCTTAGTCTGAGGGTTTGTCACTTTCAGGAAATCTACAATAAATCTACATGACTCTTTGAAAGAAATCATCCACAGATTCATTTCCAAACCTACATATTTTTTCAAGTTCATTAAATATTTCATCATAAACATAATATACATGAGCAGCGATAAAGATCTCCATCAATTGTTTCCAACTATGTATAGATTTTACTAGAAATGTCCTAAACGAAGATTTAATCCATCCTTCAAATATGAGGATAAATAAATGACAAATTTCATTGTCCCGAACAACCTTAAGATTTTTTGGAGTGACGTTAAACTGATTGAAATGTGTGAATACAAAGACATGCACTTCACCATCGAATTTTGAGTTTCACCAAAGATTAATCATCTCGACTGAGATGCCCCTAGTGGGTCTTGAAAGACTCAAAGAGTTATCCCATAAAGAGATACAGAGAGGAGCCATGGTCTGGTTAAAAAAATTAAATAAAATGACTCCACATGGGCATGCTTGTCATCTGGCCCTCCTTCTAGCACCAATTATGTTGATGCGAGAAAATTCCCCTTTGTCAACAGCAATGGTTACCCCCAATAAGAAGCCTCAATTAGACCTCTCATCGTTTGGAATAGGGAACCCATCCAGATTCTGACTCGACATCCATTTCTAGTTTTGGGTTTATCGGTTGCGAACCAATCCACCAATGAAGGTATTCTAAGCTAAAAAATGAACGTAGCTAATCTAATATGCATGCATCCATATGAAACTAAGGTAAATAGAAAGAAAACATAGAACCAATGATGCTCCTATCAATGGCCCAGGAATAATTCATATAGATCAAAGAGAGAAATATGAGTAAATAACTACAAACATAGAATAGTATAGCATTTATACAATGATTAATAGTTCTATACCCATGAATTTAGACAAATATCCATTGATGAACATAAATAAGAATGCATCCACCATACATAAAAATAGTCTACATCTAAACAACTGCAAACATAGAATAGTCTAGCATTTAAACAATCATTAATAGTTATATGCCCACGAATTTAGAAAAATATCCATTGAAGAAGAGAAATAAGAATGTGGCCACCATACATAAAAATAGTCAACAATATGAATTACATCCTTACACAACCTAAGTGTCGAGCAAAACACAAAGGAATAGTCCACAATATGTCCAGCATGAGAATCAAAGTTCTCGAGAAAATAGTTTGGCCAAACAGGCTTCTCCTCATTAAAATTTTCAGTGATAGTACATGAAAGCTCCAAGAGCCAAAATCCCCTTACTCATATACAATCACCTTATTTATTGATATTCAACTTGATTCTCAACCTTCCCCCTTCCCCCATGACCTTTCATCTACAAACGTTTTTCCTTATCCTCTTTGTAATAATGAGAGAAAAAGAACATAAATTTTTAGAATTTAATGTATTATATGCAGTTACATTTTGAATTTGTATTTTAGTACTGGTAGGTCATCATATATTTTGTCTATAGTGCACCTCACTCATCGTGTTTATTGGTATTGACATTGGGAAGCTCTTCTCCCTCCAAGTTTGATATTCGACCATCATGGGATGTGGAATTATTCTTTGGCTATTTAATTATGATTCCATTTCATTGCTCCTCTACTACTGCGACAATTGTTGTTGTTGTTGCTCCATCATCCTCGGTGGTAGATCGTATTTGAAAGGGTATTGTTGCATACTTGTAGATTTCTTGGATGTGTATCTATTTCGCCTTCATGGTTTTCTCCTCTCACATACTACCTATATGGATTGATGAGTATGATCTTCCTTTAGCATTAGTACCTGGAACCATTCAACACGCAATAGATGAGTGACCATAGAATAATATTGAAATGAAATTTAAAAACCATGCATTCAAACCTATCTAACTGAAACATTATCTAAGTGAGAGTTCATATATGCTTCCCTAAGTTTGGTTCCTAGTTCCTCTGCTCTTGGTTGAAGTATTGTGTTCTTTGGGGATTTTGTCTATGTGTTAGATATTAATCCTAAAGATGTGAATGATTAGTGAAAAATATATGAAATCATATAATTGTGAAGTTGTATATCTCGAAAAGACATTTCCAACGGTATAAGGAATGCACAAAACGGGTATCAGAGTCAAAAGTTACAACCAAAATAAAAAATACATTTTTTTAGGGTCCTACTCATGTGTCGAAAAGAAAATCGCAAACTCATGTATCGGAAAGAAAAGAATGAACTCATGTGTTGGAAAGAAAAGAACGAACTCCCCTATGTTTCGGCAAGAAAAGAATGAAATCATGTGTCAGAAAGATAAGCATGAACTACCCTATGTATCAGCATGATGAACATGAACTTTCCTATGTATCAGCAAGATGAGAACAAACTCTCCTATGTGTCAGCAAGAAAATCATAAACTCATGTATCAGGAAGAAAAGCATGAACTCTTGTATCAACAATGTTGGACATAGTGCCATTGATGTATTGTCATTGATTTCAACAATCAATATCATTGATGTGATCATAAGTTGAGATAAAATCTTAGGAGGGTTAGCAAATGAAGATCAAAGATAAGAAGAGATGGCACAATGAATTTCATAAGAATCGTTGGAGGACTAGTCAATAGTATATAATGACTAATGTCAAACAGTTGGATGATATGCAAGTATTAAATATCAGGAGAGTTAACGAATGAAGATCAAATCTCAGAAGAAATGGCACATTGAAACTCAGTAGGTATGGCACGATGAAACTCAGATCAAATCAAGACCGTTGATGTGAAATCACTAGATCAACGGTGGGGATAGATTGCGGAGATTGTATAAGTATTAAACATCATGCTATTTCCAATCCCACAATTATTCAGGACCATCAAAGCTTACATCTTTAAAGATCGATGATTGTGGTTGACTCACCAACAACGCACAACTTCAAATTGCGTAGTTTGGGTGTCGAGTTAAATCACTCACAATTTGTGGTTCTGCAATCATCGTCGACCGTTAATCTGCTTCAAAGAGTCCACATCGACCGTTAGATAAAATGAAGTAGAAGGGTAGGATAAGCGAGGTAAAAGATCTGAGATCACAATTACGCGAACTTTCGTCAACCATCAGATCATTCTAAATTGGAAGGACAAGATAATCTAGAAGAAGGACCATTGGATTTAAACCAAGTCAAAACTGCATCATAGAAAGATCAAGTCATTGATCTAAAAACATGATCAACGAACAACATTAAGTTCAGGTTAAAAGTAGCGAGAAGTTTATTGTTTGGGGAATCTCACTTCGGAAGAATTGGCAACTTGAAAACTCGAAATAACCGAAGTCCTGAAATCTGAAATGAATAAGGACCATCGGATCTGGATGATATACGATGACCGTTGGATCAGGGTTGTTGGTCAGCAAATCACCTCAGCAAGCACACTTGGCAGACCACGTCAGCAAGTACACATGGAATAATCAGATGATGACATGTGTCAAGAGGAAATTGGCTCGTACCATGTCAACATGTGACGTCAATAAGTTACGTCACTCTGGGAGAATTACTTTGGGAGTTTCACCACCAAGAAATGTCAAAAGTCTCGAAGTCACTCTCAGTTGTCGATCTGAGATACCCTTTGGATACTATTCTGACCATTAGATCAAGGAGATGAATATGTGTCACATTGGGAGATCTACATTGACAGATCACGTCAGCAAGAAATTGTGACAGACCACGTCATCAATCCACGTCAGCAAGGACATGTGGCACAGTCAGAGAATGACAAGTGTCAAGTTGAAATCATTATTTCAGGTACGTGCAAATCACGAATCTGAGTGACACATGGAAGCTACTCGGCTCGTGACACATCATCAAGTGACGTAAGAAATGTATGTCACTCCGGGATTTTCACCACTAGCAAATGACAAAAGCTCTGAAGTCTCGAAGGACGAAATCCCGAAGTAGACATGGTTCATCTAATCTAAAGAAACACTTCGGGGGCATTCTCATCCATCGATCTACTACAGTGTAAGGATAGTGTAAGTGGAAGTGTTAACTGACAACAAGCGTTCTCCACCATATTATGACTTACTCAGCAGGTGATCACTCTGGAGGAAAATGGAGTGGCGTCTATTTGAAACCTCCGAAGTCCCGAAGTGGACATGGGTCATTCGATCTGAAGAATACTTCGGTTGCATTCTCAATAATTGATCAAAACACAGTGGAAGGATAGCATAATTATAATAGATAAAGTCGCGAAGTAATCTGTGGTCATCCATATCAATGCTTGAATAAGACCCAGTCGTCAGATTAAGCCTTGTAAGAATCAAATATGGCGATTGATCAGTTTCTGTGAAATAAACGTAAACCATCTGCTCTGTATGGGAAATCTGATTTAGAATTTTTGAAAGGTTTCAAGTCCAAAATTTATAAAGGGTGAAGTGTCGAAGTTATGATAGTCATCCATTTCAGGAGGTTAAAATCGTGACCATTGATTCACATAAGTGCTCAAGCGCTCGTCTGACCTAGAATCTAGTCACCAATTTTGGTCATATGATATAAGAGTTTTAAAAGGAAATTGTAATACATCGATTTAGTTGGTAAGTTTAGGGTTTTGTAATGCTCGATCACATGTAATGGTTTGAAGGTAGCGCCTCTGCAGAATTTGGTCTCTGTGAAAATAGCAGAGATTCAGGATCAAATTTAAAGGATGAAATTGATCCATATGTGATCAATTTATGAAAAGCCTTCATGGTAGAAACAATAAAACAATGATTATAGTTTAGTTAAACGAAAATATGTGATGGTCCAAACTAAATGACACAGTGCATATCAAACTCACACCGTTTTGAGGATTATATAAACGAGGAAGAGTTATGAGAAGGTGGTGTCTATGCAGTCCAAATAAGAAGATAAAAATCAGAAGCAGAGTTGAAGCAGAAGAATTGTTTTTTTTTCTAATGGGCCTATCAATATCTTATTGAAGATCAAGAACAAAGGAAGTCAGAGAAGCAATTATGCAATCCAGTATATGTTATAGAATACCTTTATAGGACTGCAGCTGAGTCATTAAAGATTAAATGACAGAAGTCAGAGAGCAAGAGATGAATTTCATCTGCAGATAACCAAAAGACCTTGCAAGCAGACAATACAGGAGAAGTGTTATACATGTTATAACCTACATAAAGGGAGGAAGGGTGGAGCAAGGGAAAACAAGTCGAATTTGAAAGGTCAAATATAATAGGACTTGTGTTAATGGATGCTTGACTCAAAATAAATGAAGAGAAGAAGAGATTGAATTACATTGTAAAATTAAGGGTGCTTGGGTGGTGCAAGGGCAGGTTGGAGCCTGCAAGGGAGTTGGTGCTTCCTTGTCAGTTGTAGTTGAATAAATAGGAGGTCGTAGCCTCATACTAGTTAGTGGTGGTGAAAAAATGGATTTGGTGCTTCCTTGTTAGTTATAGCTGACTAAAAAGGGGGTCGAAGCCTCCTACCAGTTGGTGCTGGTGAACAAGGGTGTGGGTGCATCATGATCAATTGGTGTTGATAGAAGAGGAAGAACATCTTCTTTCTATGTAACTTGTAAGAAAAAGAATTTTGCATTTAATAGAAAAGAGTTGGTGGTTTTCCCTGTTGAGTTCCACAATAAATCTTGTGTTCATAAGGGTTTGTTGTTCATCATAGATTTCTTAATTTAATAATTAATATGTGTGCTTAATATTGAAGAAATTAATAAGAAAAAGTAGGCAATATTGATTCACCCCCCACCCCCTCTCTAATTTCTAGGCTCAAGCATGAGTTTTATTTCATTTAGCATGTACTTGAACCATAAACAAATGCAGCAACACCATACACAAGTGTTGAAAAAACCAATATCACAAGAAGAATAACCATGCACAAGAACACAAGAAGTATATTGGGAAAACCCTTCTCAAACAAGGGAAAAACATACCAATCCTTTGTTATATTCTCAAGAGAATATCCCCCAAACCATAAACCCTAGATGCACACAACAGGGTTCTCTACAACCTTGAAACTAGTGCCCAAGAGAGGTGTGCACTCTAGCCGTACAAGTAGGTATGAAATTTCCAAATGACAAGTGAGAGTGTGTAATCTTGAATGGGGATTCACCTCTATTTATACAAGACTAGACACAACAATAAGTGTGTCTCTTCGCACAATAGGGCCAACCTCAATAACTCAATAATATAATTAATCATTACATAAATATTAATTATCTTTCACATATGGTGGGGTCGACTTGTACCCTTTACATCACAAATTAGGGTTACAAGTAAATATTACTCTTAGACAGCATAACAAGGATCTCACACATCCATTAGTGCTCAACCACTAGGGACACGTCCACATGTGCTCAGCCACAAGGACGTCATACTCAACAGATCTCTATCTCAACTAAGTCCACAGGAGAATCATCTGGAGTACCATCTCAAGCTGACTCAACTGAGTCCACTGAAGTATAAGGAAAGATACCATCTCAAGCTGACTCAACTCGGTCCAAAGGAGAACAAAGAAAGAGACCACACATCATCACAACTCAATCCAGAGTCTAACGCACACCCATCACATTGTTATAACCCTAATTTTCACCAGACATGCTTAACTGGCATCAGGCCATCTCAGATTCCTTCTTTACCAAAACATTGTTGAACAACTCTTTAAAAAACCTCTTTTATAAGGGCCCACACGCCCTACTCCATTACTGCATGTGTGTACACACTAGCTGACCTAAAACAACCTGCATGTACCTACAAAAGAACAAAAAAAGGAAATTTGTCGACGAAACACACAGCTTTGAGTGAGTTAACTAAAACTCCCAACCATGCATGGTCGAGGGTTCGTCCAAATACCTAGCTTCTTCTAGCCTATAAAAGAAGGGGTAGGGGTCCCATTTGGAAGAGGAGGATAATAGTAAAGAAACTCTACCCAATTGCACATTCCCATTGTCCCAACCCTTTAGCCATCCTTGTGAAAAGAGAGATACAGAGGAAATAAGTTGGAAGACATTTAAATAAGAGCCTAGGATCAGGTTTGCGGAGCAGTGGTCGATCTCGACATTGTAAGTTGATTCATTAAAGTTAATAATAAAGAAACGATTTTCCCGTCCCACTATATGAGTTCTTCATAGTTTAGTGAATATATGTTTGAATCTCTAACCCATTAATCTGTAGAACAAATGCATGTAGAGTTTGTTGCTTGTTTTGTACGCAGGTCAGTCTTGGGAGGATAGTTGCTAACAAGCGATCAAGCATGAAGAAGGATTGACATCGAACGTCTGGAACAAGGTATGTTCATTTAACCATGTATTTGCTTAAAAGAATTGGGGATAAGGTCTAGGACAATGGTAGAAAGTAGGATTTTTTCGGTCTTATCTGGATGCATAATATAACCCTAAATGCTATTCTGTAGGGGGATTTCCCACCACAACAGAATTGGCGACCATACTGGGGAAGTCTCTAGGGTTCCTGGGAATATTTTTGGGTATTTTTAAAAGACTGGTTTTCTTTCCCATTTTTTGAAGTTTCTTCAAAGTCTGAGCTAACAGAGATTATGGTCTTCCATACCAGCTATCTATGTTTCTTTGCTTGACTGTATTTTTTTTTTAGACCCACAGAGGTACACGCGGCTTGCATAAGGTCTGGACGTGGCCTGCATAAGGTCTACACGCGTGTACTCGTTCCCTACTTTCTTACATCCCACATGTAAACGCTAGCTGAAGAAGTAACAGTAGCGTGTATGATTCCAGAAATTTTTTGATGCAGTCATCCTCTTCCCTGTCAGAATCAGTCATTATCAGGGGTTTTCTGGAACTCTTTCTAGTCTTGGTTGTTTGCAGTCTGTAGCTTAGGTTTCATCTCAGATTGGTTTGGTCTACGAATTATTCCCTACATTGTTTTCTTTTTTCTATTAAAGAAAGTGTCTAAGCCTTCAAGAGATCCTAGTTCTCAGTATTAGTGGTCTCTTCCTAGTTTGGATTGTCTATTTTTATTTGTTTAAGAGTTTTAGAGATACACGCGGCCTATATAAGGCCAGAACGTGTGTACACACCCTCTGGATCTACACAAATCGCGTGCACACGCTTGTTGTTGAATTGTCAGTAGTGTGCTTGTGAAGGATAGTTTTTGTTGAGGGTGAGGCAGTCATCCTTTCCCTTGACAAGAGTTATACCTCTCAGGTTTTTGAATATATGTCATAGCAGTCAGTAGCTTAGGTTTGATCTCAGCCATAGATTTCCTTTTTCATTGAAAAATTTCCATCAAAATTTTCTTTAGGGTTTTTAGACAAGTGTGAGAGTCCTTTTTTAAGTTTCTAGTGTGTGATTTCTTGAAGTGATTCTTTGTGATCTGCGATTAGGCCAGAAATTCAAATAAAAAAAATAAAAAAAACTTTCATTTCTTTGTTTGGTTGAAAAGTGTTATTTTGCATTAGTAACCAGGGAAAAGTATTTGCTTTCATAAGTTCTTGATAGTTTTCTTAGATCGTAAGTATCTCGTAGTCGATTGAAATCCTGCTTTGAGTTTGTTGTTCAAAAGATCTTAGTACATTTTTTTTTAAATTAATGAAAAGTTGTTGAAAATTTGCATTAAGTGAAGGTTTTTGTTTCCAGCTTTTTGTTCATTTTTACTTTCGTCTTTCAAACATCACTAGTTTCACTTTCATACCCTTTGAAATAAGACAAGCCATAAAATTAACGCTAATTCTAAAATTCATTAGACTTTTATGTTTGTAGGGTTAACCAACTAGTTCAAAATTAGGGCCTTGGATTAGGTTGGAGAGGAAACTCTTCAAGGCCATTAAAATCAAACATTGGAGTCTGAGTTAGGGAGTGTCCAAGTCCAGTATCATGAAAGTTATCTGGGACCCCCCTCTAACACAGGGGATAAACACAAGGTCGTGTGCGGAAAGGTAACGGAGATAACCCCTCCAAAGTTGGACCAATCGTAGTGGAGAACACATATAGAGGGCTTGTCTTGGGATTTCGTCGATTGCATTTGCCACGGAGATTTGTGGGTCTTGAATCCCTTCAAGGTCCTCAGTTTTCTTCTGGACCACTTTCTCTTGATACCCTTGATAGGTTTCAGGCTCGATACCCTTCTCATTGTGGTCTACCCGACTTTCAAATGTACCCGCCTAGTGATTGTTCGCGCGTTGGCAACCTAGTTGCCTATCTTTTTTAGGGACATACACAGGTGACTATGGGGGTATACCGGAGTACCTATGATAGACATCGGGCCACTCTTTTCATATTTTACCCAGAGGGTGCTTCCGTGTTCGAGTTGCACTTGCACCGGTAAGTTGCTCTAGTATTAGTTGTTGTAACTGTTCTTCCAATTAATTTAGTGTTTGCCTATCTTATCTTATAGGGAATTTTTTAGTGTGTGTTATTTTTTAATGACTAGAATGCCCTAGAGTGTCTTTTATCTTCTCACAGAGTGGAGGATCACGAGCTCCGTCAGTCACGAAGGCTTCTTGGCCTGCCACCGGTTACACTAGAGCCACCCTCGCCACCACTAAGGCGAAAGCTAGACCAACAAGGGTCTTTTGAAGTGACTGGGTCACAAGAAATTGTTCCCAACCAACATCCAGAGGAATCGACGAAACAAATGTTGTTACTCCTTCTGAGAATTCTTCAATTCCCACTACGGTTGTCACCACAAGAGAGTTTCCACCTCCTAACCCACCATCACCAGTCTGAGCCACCATGGTCTTGACCACCTCTACTTCGCACAGTGGTCCAATCCCATCTTTGGTGAAGGCCACAACCCCTTTCACACCAAGTGCGACAGGCCCTCCGTTCTCATACGGGATGCCTAGTTCAGGTACATGTCCTATACTTTCCTACTCCACTTCACAGACTTCAGGTCTGGGGGCAGGGAGCTCTAATTCTCCTCTGCATGGCCACATGCGGGGAACTTCTGCTCCCTTTAACGCTTTCCCTTATGGAGGAGGTCATATACCTCCTTCGTCCCCTTCGCTCGGTGGCACACACCAGCCATCTGTCAGGTCGCCTACACACCATAGTTTATTTGGAGTAGGGATTCAAGGACCACCTTTCCATAATATGTTGGTAGGTTCGACACTGTTTTCTTTGTTCGGTGTGTTTGGTAACAACACCTTCTCATCCGTTTCTTTCCCGACTGGGGGCAATCCCAGTTTTGGACAACCTATTCCTATGCAGGGTATTATTCCTACATAGGGGGCACAACCATGAACTTCTTCTGCATCAGGGCCTTGGAATTCTTGGCAGGGATCCATTCCCTCATTAGGAATGTCGATCTAGGGTAATTATTTTCACAATCAATGGAGCCCCGGACAAAGTATTATGCCTATCCCCATGGGACCGACATGGGGTAACCCTTCCCAAAGTCCTTTGAATGTAATGCATGCCCAACCATCTATGTCCTATTTTGGAAATCATTCGATGATGTCTCCTCACATGAAAAATCCATACGCTGGCCATGGCCATGGTTTTTACCAGAACCCAAGCCAGCAGCCAAACTTTTCCTGGCAACCTGGTGCCAGTCAAACTCCAGGTCCCTTTTTCCCCAGTTATCACCAACAACCCAAACTTCCTTTCCTGGCAACCTTGCATTTTCCATACTTGATAAGGTTGTTGAATGCTATCACGATCCACATTGGCCTCCTATGCCGACGAAGTTTCCTTCAAACATCCCAAAGTTCGAAGCCAAGCCTAACGAAGATCCAGGAGATCATGTGACTAGCTTCCATCTTTGGTGCTCATCTAACTCATTGAAAGAAGACTTTGTACAGTTGTGATTGTTTCAACGTACTCTCATTAGGAGTTTCGTGAAATGGTGTATTGAGCTCGATCGCTCAAGATACTCTTCCTTCGGAAAACTGGCGATGGCTTTCCTAAACCATTTCTAGTTACCTGTGAGATACAACGTTGGCATCGAGTTGCTGGCCAATTTCTCACAAACAAAAGTGTACCATATCTCTGATCACATCCAAGAATGGAGACACAGAAAGAGTTTAATTAAGGTACCAATCCCATCAACATTCCTGCTAGATTGGTTCCTTAAGTCTTTGGTCCCACAGTTATCGAAAGACATCGCGACGTCGGTAGTATTTTCTGAAGAAGATGCCATCATGAGAGCTCAACAACTTGAGTTAATATATTCTCAGTCTGGTTTATTATACGAGATCTTTCCAGATGTGCCACGCTCAATACTTGATAAAACCAGACAGAGAGTTGCACCACATGTCGATGGTATTGTTGGTTCAGCATAAATAAAGCCCTCTGAGCAATTAATGAAGTAGTTGCAGCAGTTGTCTATACAACACACAACGGCTAGCCAAACTACTGCTTTGGCTTCTCCCCCTACCGAAACGTCAGATGTACACACAGTGCAATAGACTAATCCAAAGTCCACTCAGCAGCCTGAAGGAAATAAAAAACAATGAAAGAAGGGTAAGGAGGATAAAAAACCTATCGATAATGCTGGCAGGGACAACACTGAGAAACGGAAGGTGAGGTATCCATTCAACTTGTGCGTGAAAGACCACCTAACCCATCTATGTCCTTGGCTTGCAGAAGCCCAAAAGTTTGTGACGCAGCAACAACCTGTTGTGTTAAACAATCCATTTCAACATGGGAAAAATCGAACCCAAGCCTCTGCAAGCACGGAAGGGGGAAGCCAAGGACCCTCTCTGTCTTCAAACAACCCCGCATCAGCGAACGTATATATGGTGAAGGGTGATGCTTTTATATTGACTAGAGCGCATGACTATAGTAAACCAAGCACTTCTGAGAAGGGCAAAGAAGTCGAACTCCCATCTCTTTCTCTATAGATTGAGAAGACGTTGGGCGAAACAATGACACGAATCCCAAAAGGCACGTTCAAAAAATCTTCTCACAACCCAAACGCAAGGGCCGCCCAGAACTATTATGTGGTGGAAGATTTATCACAAACCCCTTGTGCGATGTCCTCTTTGGAGGTCCTCCAAAGCTGCCCTTCCCAGAGGAAAGCCTTGTTAACCTCTTTAGGATCTACCGAGACTTGTGATTCGGGTACAATCATGCTAGATACAACCGACCTAAAACCTCGTCTACCTTACCACATAGCATTTCAGATAGTAGTGGCTTATCCAATGAAATATTTTACTCTGAATATCTTCTGCATGGTGGTTGATGAGGGCACCTCAACATGCGTTATGTCGTTGGCATGTTAGAAGGTCGTTGGCCAGCCCATTTTGTCTCTGTCACCTACTCTTCTTGTTGCTTTCGACGGTTGTTTCTTCTGACCACATGGTATCATTCCCTCTTTCCCCGTGTAGTTAGGAGGGAAGACTGTCTGTGTCAAGGTAGAGGTAGTCGATGTGCCCCTCGACTATAACCTATTGTTAGGGAGGATTTGGACTTATGCCATGCAAGTTGTGGTTGCTACAGTTTTTTGGGTCTTGTTGTTTCCACACGAGGGCCGGATTGTGACCATCAATCAATTGTATTTCTCCAGACCTAACCCTTCATTGAGGGCATCCATGGTCCCGATGATTGATAATCCTCAACCAGGCATGGTCAACGTAGGGGTTGGTTTGTGCCCATCTTTGATGGGAACCTTCGATTACCCACCCCCTCAAAGAGATATCAAGTTTATATACATTCACCATAGGGTTGAGATTTTTTAAGTTTCGTCGTTCCGCATGACTTACTTCAATGATCTGTGGATACTTCATTCCCCATCGTCCACAATGGATGGGACATGGCACCCAAGCATGTTCATTCCCTTGTCCACAACTGAAGTAGCGTACTCTTTAGTCCAGCAAGCTTCAGCCAACACTGATCCAACTCCTGCACAAGAGTTCGATCCACTTCTAGAGCCTATTTGGGCTCAGGGTTCTCTCATTCACACTGATTCATTAGACTTAGTCTTGCCCTCTGATGAAGCTATAATTGAAGCAATGACTAGTCCGGATAAACCCTAGGAAGATCTTCATCACAGATCATACTTCCTTCCATAGTTAAGCATAATCGAAGCCAGAGAATTCACCTTGACTATGATGGGAGATAGGTCTTGTCCTATTAATCCCTTAGCTACACATGAGGTTTATGCTGAGGGTAATATGGAAAATATCGTTGAAACCTTACCGATCAATATCTCCCGAAACCTTGGCGTCATGGAGAATGTTTTCATCGGAGTTGACTACTTCCCTGGAGAGATTCAAATCTACACAGATCTATTTAAAGAATTTTGCGACCTTTTTTCCTAGTCTTACGAGGAAATGTCGGGCATCGATCCAAAAATAGTTGAACATGAAATCACAACGTATCCAGATGCCAAGCCTATCTGGCAAAAGCTTCATCCAGTTAACCCCAAGAAAGTGACAACCATTAAGGTTGATGTTGAGAAACTGCTAAAATCTGGTTTTATCTATCCTATCCATTTAACCCAATGGGTGTCAAACCCCGTGCTGGTCAATAAAAAACAAGGCACAATTCGTGTATGTACAGACTTCCGTGATTTGAACAAGGCATGTCCAAAAGATAATTTTCCCACACCATTCATCGACCAGATCATTGATGAATGTGTCATTTGCGAGGCCTTCTCTTTCATGGATGGTTTTTCAGGATATAATCAAATACAAATCAAACCCGAAGACCAGCACAAAACACCATTTATTTGTCCTTGAGGTACATTCGCGTATCGTAAGATGCCTTTTGGTCTCAAAAATGATGGAGTGACCTTTCAACAGGCCACATATTTTTCTTTCCATGACCTCAAGCATATATTCGAGGCCTATTTAGATAATTTAGCATCTCGATCTCGCAAGAGAACGGATCATCCCACACACCTCTGACTTATCTTTGAGCGTTGTCGCTACTTCCGGATTCGCTTGAATCCAAACAAGTGCAACTTTTGCATAACATCAGGATGTTTTTTAGGTTTCATAGTGTCAACAATAGGGATCATGGTCAATCTTCTCAAGGTTGAGGCAATAATTCAATTTCCCCCCCCACACACAAGCCTTCAACTTCAGAGTCTACAGGGCAAGGAGATTTTTTTAAGATGCTTCATCACTAACTATGCCGAGATCACCAAGGGATTTATGTTCTTACTTAAGAAAGACACTCATTTTTATTGGGACGATGTTGCTCAACACTCTTTATCCGCATTGAAACATGAACTCACAACTGCCCCTCTACTCTGGCCACCTAACTATAACAAGGATTTCTTATTATATCTAGCTGCAACATAGTCAACCATTGGCATGGTCTTAGTTCAGGAAGATGACTTGTTCTATGAATATGTCATCTATTACTTGAGTCGAGGCCTCATAGAACTAGAACTCAATTATTCTCATATCAAAAAACTTGCGTTGGCAGCAGTCCATGATGTTCAACGGTTCTGTCATTATGTTCTGTTTCGCAAGACCACCATCATTGTTGTCGTGAATGCATTTCAGTACATGTTGACATGACAGGTAATAGGCGGAAAGATCAGTAGATGGATAGTCGTCCTCCAGGAGTTTGACTTAGATTTTGTTTCAGCGAAATCCAAAAAGTCACTGGTCTTCGCAGAACTTATTTTGGAACTTTCGGTTGAGTCAGGTGATCTTGTGCCCGAAGAGTCACCCATCAGAGGAGATATGTTTTTGATCACCTCTTCAGATCCCTGGTATGGAGATATACTTATCTATATCCAGACTTTGAAGTGCCCCACCTCTGCTTCTCTTGATGAGTGGCAATGCATACACAATCAAGCTAAGAATTATCTCATACTCGATGATACATTGTATCAGAGAGGTGTAGACTGGATCCTGCATCAATGTCTCACTCACGAAGAAGCAGTTATCGTGCTTAACAATTGCCATACCGGAGCCTGTGGCGGTCCTTTGTATGGGTTGAAAATAGCCCAAAAGATTCTATGAGCAGGTTACTTCTGGCCGACACTTATCAAATATTGTATCGAATCAGTCAAGAAGTGCCACCCGTGCCAAATCTTCTCTCAGAAGATGAGGGCACATCCCTCTCCCATGTTTCTTGTCATCGCAGTTGGTCCCTTCACCAAGTGGGGGATTGATTACACTACATGCAACCCTCCTTCAGCAAGGGGGCACCGCTATATCATCATAGTTGTAGACTACTTCACAAAGTGGGTTGAAGCTATGCCAACATTTAAAGATGATGGAGAGACTGTAGCTCTCTTTTTATTCAATCGGATAATAGCAAGGTT
>ML870802.1:0-13768 GCA_009831015.1 Picea engelmannii | reverse complement strand
TAAAAAGATTTTAAATTAATAATAAAGGGAAAAGCGTAAATAGCGCAACTGCCATTTTGGCTCTAATAAAAAGGGGAAAGAAGGGAATAATAAGAATTAGGAAACTAAGTAATGGAGGAAACATAATAAAGGAAAGGTGAGAACTTATGGTAAAAAGCAAGGTCAACATAGTAAGGAATCTGCAATTAAGAACCTTTTAATTTGAGCTAATTTAGCAACTTAATTTTTAGCGAAATTATTTAAAGCATGTAAGGGGATCTAGGAACACCTAGGAGGAATTTTAGGAGCAACTCTAGGTGGGTGAGGGAAATGAGTAATTTAATAATTTAAAGAAAATAATTATTTGAGGAAAGAGGGGGATGGACAACACTTGTGCGAAGGAGAATATTTAGAATATTTTTATTAAAACCTAATTAAAATGTGATTTAGGGAAAGTTGGAGGTTGGAAAAACTCTATAAAATAAAGGGAAGATGAGGAAGAAGGGGATCGACTATTAGTGTAATGTTACACTGCCAGATTTGTGACGTGACTGATTACTTGTGGAGAGTTGGGATTTTCCTTCTTGGATAGGAGTGGTAGCTTGGCCTTGCGAGGCGAGCTGGGAAGCTAGATGGACCATCTGTATTGTGTGTGGCCCCTTTGCGGCTCGAGGGGCTAAGGGGGAAGCAGAGTACCCCTAGCGATTGGCTGGGAGGTACAAGTGTAGTCTCGATGGTCGGCGAGGGGAGCGGCATGGAGAAGGAGCAATACGGAGTGCACGGTCATCATTTGAGGTGGGAGATAAGGCAATGGTATGTTTTTCATTTTGCATGATAGAAGGTATTAGGACCTTGGCCCTCTCTTATTGTTATCAGCATTTTTTGTATTGGCATTGTGAAATGAAAAATACTTAACCTCAATCTGCTTGGATACTCGTTGGATGAATTGGTTTTCTTGCCTTGTTCTTTGGCGATTGAAATTGTGTTACAGTTATAAGATATTTCTTCTTACTCTGTTGTTGCATGTCGGTTGGGACAAAAGAGATTTTATGGTTGTGTGTATATATGAATGGGGGCGTTTTATATGACTATGGGCATATTACACATTACAGTGGGCATTTTTATGTTAATGGGGGTGTTTTATACCATTGTGGGCGTTTATATATTTTAGTGGGTGTATTTATATTGATGTGGCCATTTTTATATGACTGTGGGCGTTTATAAATTTCTGTGGGCATTTTTGTATTGTTGTAGGCGTTTATAAATTATGGTGGGCATGTTTATATATTACTATGGGCATATGTGTTGTTGTAGGCGTTTATAAATTATGGTGGGCGTTTTTATATAAGACTGTGGGATTTTTGTTTCAATCTGGGCATTTTCATATTTCCGTTGGCGTTTGGTTTTAAGCTGAGAATTTTCATATTGCCATGGGTGTTTTGTTTTAATCTGGTAATTTTCATATTGTCATGGGTGTTTTGTTTTAATCTGGACATTTTCATATTGTCATGGGCATTTTGTTTTAATCTGGGAGTTTTCATATTGCCGTGGGCGTTTTGGTTTAATCTGAGCATTTTCATATTTCCGTGGGAATTTTCATATTGCCATGGGCGTTTTCATATTGTCGTAGGCATTTTTATATCACCGTGGGCGTTTTTATATTACAGAGGGCATTTTGTATATCACTCAGGGCATTTTCATTTTTGTAAAATTAGATCTAAGTATTCGTTATGGCAATAGTGGTATGGGCATTTTTCGTTTTTGTAAAATTAGATCTGAGAATTCGTTCTGGCAATGGTTGTATGGGAAATTTCATGTTGTAAATTTAGATCTGAGAATTTGTTCTGGCAATAGATGTATGGGCATTTCATTTTTGTAAATTTAGATCTGAGAATTCGTTCTGGCAACAGTTGTTGGGCATGATAGTTCTTGATGTTTTTAAGCAGTTGTTAACCTCATGACCGCGCACTATCCTTGTGACACCTTACATATTAAATTATTTTGTTTCCAGTTAGAGACGAAATTTATATATTAAACCATTAATCTAGAGACACCCTATCCCTCACAAAATTTTAATGGGTTGTATTCTAAACAGGAAGTAGGAAGGTATTGCTCATGATTTGGTGCTGGTTGAGATTGGATTTTTGAATCAATTGAATGCATTCAATTTTGGCATTATTAGGCAATCGAATTTATTAATAAGAGAAACCTCTTTTGTCAGTAATGTTTTCTGAAATAGCAATCTACCCTATCTCAGTAAAAACAATCTACCGTTTAGTAAATGTTTCATGGCAACAACAGTTTTATTTCTTTAGTATTTAGAAAAATGGCAATCGACTTTATTAATAAGAGAAACCTCTTTTGTCAGTAATGTTTTCTGAAATAGAAATCTACCTTATCTCAGTAAAAACCATCTAGTGTTTAGTAAATGTTTCATGGAAGGAACAATTTTATTTCCTTAGTATATAAAAAAAAAAATGGCAATCCATTTTAATTCAATAAAGGCAACTTACCATTAAGTTAACTTTCCTAACAAGCAAATGTCGATCATTGCATTAATTATTGGTTCTAAATTTCTGGCAATTAAATTTATATTAGGGTTGATTTAGATGGCACCTTATGGCATTATGGGTGCAATATCGATGGTGTTAGTTATCACTTCTTGAGCAGTGGTTAGTATGTAGGGAATGATCGACATAGATTTTAGTTTTTACGCATTGAGGATTCATGTCGTAGATGATGGATCTAGATATTTAGTTTTTTGATAGTTATTTCTAATGATGGCTTTAAAAATTACTTAATCTGGTGCCCATGAATATTAAGTATTGAATGACATGTTGCCTGATGAATGAGACTTGCATGCAATGGAAAGATTAATGTAAGGTAATGCTTCATGTTAATGCTAGGGTAAGGTTAATGTTAACGTATTTGTCTTAAGGTAATGATAGTGTAATGAACATTTAAATGTTTATGCTAATGGTTATGGAACTGTTAATGTGATGTTGTTATCGTAATCTAGAAAGATATGGTTATCTGACAGTACTGTCACTGAATTTGTTGTAATTAATGTCTTAAAATGGTTTAGCAATATGTAATTGAATGCTACGATAATGATTTATTTTTATTATTAATTCATTGGCAATGTTATGGTAATATAAATGTAATGTTGATTTATTTTATGGTAAATTTATTGTAACTTCATTGCATTGGTAGCATACAAGGAGTAATGTGATTGGCAATTGATGTTTTAGTTGCAAGGTTATTATAACATAAGATGTGAGGTTGTTAAGATAATTTTAATGTAATTTTATGGTATATGTAACATATAGGATGTATTGAGATTGTTAATTTTAGGGTTAGTACTATAATTGGAATTTTTCAAACTCACAGTTGTATGATATCAGACTCTTCGATCTGTAAAGCTATTCGCTCTGTATATAAGTCTGTGTCTGTGATTATTTTCTGTGTAAAGAATCCAGTGCTGTATCAAGAGTCTCAGGCCCTTTAAAGGCAGGGTTTCCACTCTTGCGACACACCTCTATGGTCGTATCAGTAGTCTCGGGCTCTTTAAAGGCAGAGTTCCCACCACTGTGACCTCCTGACAGAGATTACTAGTTTCTGCCTGAGCAGTCATCCAGGAGCCTATCTAACCTTCTCTCTCTCTGGAGGAGAAAACTAAGATTAAACGCCCTGCTTTCCTGTACAGAAATAGTAAAATCTACTACTATGGATTCTTCCATCTGTGTTCGTACTATACATAACACAGTATGTCGTTTAATGCTTGTAGTTACTTGTTGTGTGCCTTATGTCTTATTGTTGTGATCATCGTGGTTGTGTCTTGTTAGTCGTCAGGTGGCGACATAGAGTCAAGTGTGTCTATTTCCTTTTCACACGTGCACACACACTTTAAACAAACAAAAAAAAATTGCACCTGTTATCAGAGTTGTTGTCGTATCGAGGAGGATGTCACAAGACCATGAGTTGATAATAAAGGTTGATAATTAATTGAGATATGCCTAGATAAGAGGCTTTGGTTAGAATTCCAATGATAGAATGATATTTTTCAATGTTATTGGTTGCATATCCGAGGCAAATTCCCCCTGAACTCACTAACTCACTAGAGTGGTAAATGACCCAAGATATAGAAGCGATATTCTAGGTATCTCGACTAGCGCCATCCACAAACCCAAAATAGATGGGAAAGGATGATGTCATATAAAGATTCAATTGAAAAACAAGGTATAAGTATCTAGGTAAAAACTCATGCACTCAAAAGTAAGTACACACCATATCAAAGAATATAGTACAATAATATACAAATCACACATGCGATATATTTTATGCATAGTAATTCTTTAGGTAAAGCCCATTTTGGGGCTCACCGAGAGATAATCCATCATAATCCATTAACTTGTAGGAACCTCTATGTAACATGCATTTTATGATCTATGTCTGGTGCCACATAGTTTCTAACTTGCGTACCCCAAGTTTTTCATGATCTTGATCATAGACTATGACCAAATCTCCTTTCTCGAAAGTGTGAGGTTGGATAGACGTTTCATATTGAGTTTTGATGCATTTTTTATATGTCTCGTTGATGAGAGTAGCATTGCGATGGGTTTCATCCATATTGGTTAGATATAAAAATCATTCCTATTATGGGGTAGGATTTATACAGTGAGTTTCAAAGAGGGAATCTTAGATTTGATCAGTAATACTGATTCTATCCAGTGTACCAACTAGGTGGGTGTAAATCTAGTGGTAATTTTAACTAAAGTTTGAAAATCCCAGAGTGTAGATAAGAGATACAAATTACAAGAGGTTTTGTTCACTCCCACCATGCATTGAAACATGGTTTTCAGGACTTTTTTGATGTCTTCAACTTCTCCATTTTCATGAGGATATTAAGGTAATGAATTTTCATGGAGAAAACCTAACTTGATGTACAACTCACCCATCATCTGGTTCTAGAGATGTGATCCATGATCAGTTACAATAGCTTATGGGACATCGAATCGAGCGATGATGTGATTGAAAAAAAAATGTTGTAGTTCGACGGTCGTTAAGGAATGTAGTCATAGCCTCATCCCATTTAGTAAAATAATCAACGACCATGATAATATAACTGTGCCCCCTAGTTGAGGTAGCCTTACATTGCATGAAAGAAATACCCCATTTTTCAAAGGGGTCAATGACGATAATGAGATGAAGTGGATTTGGATGAGTACGTGCTTTCTTCTGAAAGATCTGATAGGGTGAGAATTTATTAATGACCTCAATGCAATTTTTGAATATGGAAGGCCAAAAATAACTGGTATGTACAAATTTTTGGGCTGTATCCATCACAAAAATATGAATTCCACAAGCGCCAAGGTGATAGTCATTTAAAACATGTTTAGACTCTTAATGGGTTAATAAATGACATAAAATATTATCAATTCCATGAGAGTACAAGGTTTCACCAATGATAAGGTACTGCTTTGAATGGTGTCTAATGTGACGTCGTTCATCACATAAAATGCGAGTATGAAATATTTGGGATTGGAGATAGAGAAGATTATATCCATACCATGGATCATACATACTAATGAGGAACAATAATTCATTGGGAGGGGAATAATTGGGCTTAGTATTCTCATCAGTATGGGGAAGATCACAAATTATTTGTACAAAAACCAACGATTTCTTATCTTTGGATTTGGCAAAATGAAGATCGAATTCTTAAAGAATGACGATACATTTCGAATATTTTCTCCCAAGTACTTAATGAGTCAATATGTGGTACATGGGGTTCAAGTCTGAAATGATCGTGGCAGTGTGTAACATAATACAGTGGTGAAATATTTGGATGACAATAATTTCTACCAAAGACAAATTTTCGACATGTGAATATCGGAGCTTGGGACCTGGTAGACTCTTACTTAAATAGTATATCACATGTTCGGTGTTGTCATCATCCTCTTACACTAACAGCATGGAAATAGTGGAAGCGAAGGTAGCCAAATAAAGGATGTAATATTTCACATATCTAGGTGGATGTAAAAGAGGTGTGTTTGGTAAATCATGATTGAGATCATCAAATGACCATTGAGAAGTTACATCCCAGATGAAAGGGGCATCTTTCTACGTCAGTCTCATGAATCCGTTATTAATTTCTACATAATTGCATATAAAACAACAGAGAAATTTTTCCTTCCCTTGAAAATTTTGTAGTTGGTTAAGGTTGTGGGGAGAGGGTAAAGCAAGAATGGCATTGAATTTTAAGGTATCCACCCCAATCCCTTCTTTGGACACTACAATGCCAAGGACTCTCCCTGATTCAATAGTGAAAATTAATTTATGGGGTTTCAAACATGTGTTGTAAAACCTGCATCTAGGAAAGATGGACCTTAAATGACCAATACGATCTCATCAATGAGTCGAGTGAGTTGGAAATTTATCGAGATACCATTCAATGATATTTTCGATGTCGTGAAACACATACGACATAGCTCACTGAAAAGTAGCTCCAGTGTTTTTAAGGCCAGAAGGTAATTTTCGATAGGTGAAATCCCCCCATGGGAAGATGAAGGATTTTTTTTGTCGATCAACCAGTAAAATGTTGATCTGGTTATATCCATAAAATCCATCCATAAAAGAGAAAATGATGCTTCTGGTGTAATTATCGATAATTTGGTTGATAAAGGGTGTAGGGTAATTGTCCTTCGGACAATACTTATTCCACAATATATGATTCATCCATAATTGATTGTTTAGCCATGATGGAGATCCTCGTGCCTTCACTCTCTGATCTTATTTTGGGATGTAATTTACAGAGACCTGGCGCTTATAAAGATTAATATCTCTTCTCCAACAACATCATTTCATATATAAATATTTATTTATATAAATAAGTTCCAATAAGAATCATTATTATTATTATATTATAGGTTAGGCTTAAGTCAGATTTTAATGGGTAAAGAGTCAACTTTTAACAAAGAAACACATATAATAATAATAATAATAATAATAATAATCTACTTTTAAGGTCATGGCATGGTAAACAAATTTTACTAGTAAAGTCTAGGGAAGTATACATATTCTACCCACCTCTAGATTTGAACTTGTGACCTCTTAGGAGCAAATACATGTTCTTAACCATTAGGCCCACTCAAGATATATAATTAACCATTAAACCCACTCAATATTTCCCCTTTGAATGCTTGATTAATCCTTGAAATTTTGGTGTTTCACTTAAACTTGAATTTTTAATATGGACTGATTTCCAAGAATTTATTAGTCCCTACCTACTACTAATAATAAGAATGAATCCAGATTTCAATGGGTCAATTGGTGTACGAGACCGATTGTTTGTGGGATAATGGGTTTCTTGTGGGTAAGATTTGACTACTATAATCTACAGAGAATTACATACAAATTTGAATGTGAAACAAAAAAAAACACATATTATTAACGATTAAACCCACTCAATATTTCCCCTTTTAAAACCTATTTCATTGATATTGTTAATGAGATAAACTTATTTTTAATTAAACCTAATTTATTTATTTTTAAATATCACCCTTATTAAATTTGATCAATTTTCATTAATCAACATAATTGACTATAAGTGGATTAGTGTTTCAATCAAAAGTGGATTATTAATATGGACTGATTTCTAAGAATTTATTAATCCTTACCTATCGTTATTGTTTTGTTCTGGTTATCAATTCTCATCCGTTTAAAAAAAATCAAAAAGTTAAACTTTCATTTGCATATACTTTTTTTAAAATATTTGTTTTTATAAAATTTTAAATTTTAATTATATTTTAATAAAATTATATATTTTAATGGGTAACATTCCTTGATGTGATTTGTTTTCTTGTAATTACTGTTTTAGATAATAAATTATTTAACAATTAATAAAAAACAACAACATCATACATACAATTAGGATTGTGTTATTGGTTGTGGTCGTTTTGTCATTGAACTGCTAAATTCGAGAGTTTTTTTTCAGATTTTGGCAGATCCACTCTCGAAATGGGAGTCGGTAAGAATGAAAGGATTCCATGCAAACTCCCTTATAATATGAAGGCTGGTACATAATCAAATTCTACTAAGTAGAACTAGTCGTAGTAAGTAGTTGAGGGAGCTTTCACATTGCAATTCGGGAGACATTAGGGGCATTTTCCAATTACTTAAGCATTTTTATTCTAGATTTTTTCAGGCCCTATTTTGGTTTGTTTGATGGGTATAAGGTTATGGATCATTTGTGTGTAAAGTAAGTAGAGCTCTGGATATTTAGTTCAATTTTTTTTAATTGATAATTGATGTATTAAAATATGAAGTGTTGAAGGATTTGGGTAATAGTGCAATTTCCATACTTTGACTTTTATAATTTTGAGGAAAGGTGGAAAATTTGGAGCTTTATTTAGATAGTGCAATTTGCACAATTTTGGTGAAAGGTGACAAATTTGGAGCTTTAATACATACAAAATAGAGAAGATTTTAATATTTGGTTTATACGTAAGTCTTAAACAATTTTGTGGCTTCAAAGCCAAAACCCTCTAACTCTTAGGTTAAATTTATGGAAGTACTCCATGGTAGTTAAGAGGATTTCATTTATATGCATAGTAATAAATTCATTAATATGTTTAGGTTATTAAATTTTTTATATATTTTTATTAGTCATAATAACATTTATCATAAGTTTTGATTTTAGTATTTATATGTGCATATTTCTTATTTAGGGGTTTTGGTTTAGGTAAAAACGTTATGACCCATAAAAATCAATATGGAAGGTATTTTTATTTAATTTATATATTTGTTTTATGAGAAATAAAAGAGCGTAAAATAAATTTATATTGATATGTTTGTAATTTTGTGAATTTTGGCTATCATATTTTAAGAAGGTAAGGGATTACTTGGATCTCTTAAGAGTTTTGTATCTGTGCTCAAAAAAAGTTAAGATAAGTTTTCCAAGATGTAATGTCCACAACTAGGATGGGTGGAATATTATTTTTTCTACCCAAATTATTATTTTTCTTTGTGTGATTTTATCAAACACTTTGCTGGAAATGCCTTATAAACAATTTGCATATGTCACCAAGATACGAATATAGTCAAATCTATCACATGCACCCATTACACACATAATAGATAAGATAACCATGACATCTTATTATGGTATGAAAATCTAAATCACAACAAATACAAAGATCCTTATTGGTTGTAACAACAACTGCAAACCCTCATAAACACACAGATTTAATGGGTGCCAACCAACTGCAATATCTACTAACAATAACAACAATAAATCTTATAATAATTCCCGAGATCTCCTCAAGATATGTCATTCCATGGAATTTTCGGCCTTCGCTAGTGAGATATCAATTGTCTATAGAAAACACCTACTACAATGATCCATCCATTTGTACCTCAACATGCCTGTAACTCCAATTCCCACAAATCCTCAGTAGACAAGGTTGCGCAATAAGCGGTGCCTCATGGGACAAGGATGAAAAAATGAGGGGCCTAGCGAAACAAGCTTTGTTCAACCCATGGAGGTGAGTCTAGACATAGTTTCTCCAAAAGCCTCACGTTCTTTGCAAAATCGATGATCGACCTCCTTCATAAAACATTATCAACTCCATGCACACACCAATCTACCTCCAACTGAAACAAACTCAACTGAATATCCAATGGAAATCCTGGATGGATTCCCCTCTTGTCTAGGCTCCAGAGGAAATTCTTGGTTGATTGTCCTCTTGTCTAGATAGGGTGGATATTTCACCATCGAAACCAAACCAATAGTGGAACATTTTTGCTAAACCCTAACGACAAAATGGTTCCAAGAGAACTTCCAAAATGAGAGATGAAATTATAATGTCAAAGTGAGGCTCTACCCCTGCTTTTATCCTTTATGCCTGCCTTCTATAAATTTCCCTTTTTGACCAAATAAACTGTAACCCTTATCCCCTTCTTTATAGATAAGCAAGTTATTAATTCTAATTTCACTTTAAATACATAACATCTCCTAACTAAGTGACATTAAATCACTCATTTTGGCTCTGTTTTTCTTCACTAACAAGCCACATAAGTCATTTCCATTTTCAAATAGGGGAATACATAAATGGGGATATGACACAACATCACCATGATCTTGCTAAGTTAGATGGTTAGGAAGGTTGGTAGTGTGACAAATATTTTGAAAATAATATATAATATGGATATATGTTGGATACTCTAAGAGAAACTGATTTTCATCTTGAACCCTCATATTGTGACAAAGATGACAAATTCTGTCATCCTATGGAATTTTGGGAATTCTTCAATGCCTAGTTTTTCTATGGAGCTCATGAGAATTTTTATTTATTTTAGCAATGTTTATTTTCTTATTTACACTAGTCAAAATAGAGAGATAAGTTTGATGTTCTACATTATGGTTGATCACCTCCTTATAATATCTTAATTTTTCCCCCCCTAACTCGTTATTACACTACAATTTCTCCTTAAATTTAGATGTAAAAATATTTTTAATATTATCCTTATCGTACAACATGGTATCTTCCTTTATTCTTCAATGGTTCATACAATACTGAACATGCTTTTTCCATCCCTTCGTTCAACAAAGTTACTGAATTAATGAGAAATATGACTTCAAAATGAGAACTCTAGCCCACAAACCCCATATTTTTGCATAACAAACATCAAAATCAACCCCCAAGTCAAAACACGGTGCTATCAATAGCACCATTTTTTTAAGGGGGGTCAAAATTACAACATTTTTCAAACATGGGCTTCAAAACTTAGACAGTAGCTCAGAAAAACATTAAAATCAACACCTAAAAAGATGTTTTTTTTTTTTTTTTTTTCAAAATGTTAAAATTTTAGATAATTTAAAATCATATTTTAGCAGTTGGTACCATTAAAACCAAAACCTCGAAATAAAACATAAAATTGAAAAGTATTGCTACTGGTAGCACCCATTCTAAAATTGGGGTACAAAAATCACACATTTTCATAAAGTGGTAAAATAACTCATCACTATTGTAAACAAAATCATAAAATAAACCCTTAAATGCTTAATTTTTAAATCTTTCTATCACTCAAAGAATAAGGTAATACATAATGCCATGAAAATATAACAATATACTTTAAAAATTCATCGTCATTTTTAAATATTTTTTTTACTTTTAATAAAAAAAAGTAAATACAAGTTACATTGAATGAAACATAAATTATTTCTTAAAAGTATTGTTATATTGTCCATATTCAAAACATATCAGCTAAGAAATTTTATTATATTATCCATAATAAAAACATATAATTCATAAAAAATAAAAAAAACATTCATAACTTCATGTAAGATCATATGTAAGTTCAATGCTCATTTCTAGTTACCATACAAACAACAAATGGATAAAAAATACATAAAATGTTTCATATACTTATTCAAATTGACTCGTGGTTTCTAAAATACCATCAGAGTCTACATGGATGCTCAACATTTCAGATGTCATATGATTTTTAGAGCTATGACTAGGTTCAACCGACTACCATATTGCATTTATTTATTATGGAAGCAACCTCTTGATAATGTTTGTTGTATTGGAGTGAAGAGTTCCTCTCTTTATAAAATTGAAGTCATAAACAAGTATGTCAACATCATCTAACTTTAACAGGTCAGTGCGATGATGACCTGTATTTTGACCTTTTATTTTTCTCTTTCTATTGACGTGTTTCTCAACCACCGTCTTTGGATTATACACACCATTGAATGAGTGTGTAGTTGTTGCATACCAGTGCACTTCAATTGCAATAATATCATCATTTTCTTTCTCAGTCTTTATAACCTGTGCAATCGAGAATGGATAACAATGTGGTCACTCGCTAAAACTGTGATCATGCTACCCTCCTTAATATCTTGTATTCAACTCCTGTAGAGGTCTTCCATGGCTTCACATTTTGCATGTGACCTTCACGAAGAAATACACATTTCTCTTTCCTCTTCTTGTGTAAACTCAATAACACCTTGATATTCTTGTTGAACTTCAACAATGTTTGTTTCTTCATATTCATTTGGCATATTTTGTGGTCAATGAAATGAAGTATTCAACAATGTATCTTCATTTGTTGAGCTTGAAATTATGTAGGGATGATGTTAAGGATGGAAATTTATTTGAAAATTTAGAAACCTTGATGAATCTTACTAATTCTTCATATTCCAACTATAAAATGTTTAGCAATATTTTTGAAAAAATATTCAAATTTATAAGAATTTTATATAGTTCGTATAATTTTTTGGCGACCTTTAAAGTAAAATAATTTTATCCTATAGAATTTCGGTGAATCATTTTTAGAATGACGAACAATTTTTTGGGAAAAACATGGAAAATTAGCCTATGAGTGAAATTTAGAACCTAAAATAATCCATGAAATTATGTCACTTTGACTATTGAAAAAAAACTCCCACCAAACAAAATCAACAACACCAAAGTACTAATATCTATCCTTAGTGGACTTTTTTGTTTCTTGCAAGTATGAATAATATTCTACATCTCTGTTATGCCTCCATGCATTATGGATTTCAACAACTAATTACAAAAATATTAACTTTGATTCAAATATTGGATGATCTAGAATGAACTTCAAAAATGCTAAACTTGATGAAGCCCCCCATTCTGTAGTAGTTGAATACTGCTTTCCCCAAATAAGTGTTTTACCATCAATTTTTTTGAAACAAAATTGATGTTCAAATCTAATTTCATTAATTTGATCAATACATTTTCTTCATAATGTGATCCCTGAATAAATCTTTGCATTCCAACAGTTTATTCTAATATATGAAAAAGAGGCTCTAGAATGTATGTTTTTTTAATACATTCAACCAGTGTTGGTAGGCTTCCAGCATTTTTCCTCTTCAATGTTACTAAAAAACAATTGAACATTTGATAAATATGATCATGAGTGTGTCCAAAAAGAAGGAGACAAACTTTCACCTTTTGAAAGATTCTCATTTCAATGTGCATGCTTAGATATTCAAACACAAATTGATTTTTATTTTCATGACTAGTGTTGTTCAGCTGTAGATAAAGAACTTGAGGAATATTTCTGTACCAATGAGTGAGCACATGATGAATTATGGTGATGGTCATATTTTCATCATTATGAATATTTGGATCTATGAAGTTAACCCTTGGTCACATTTTTCCACCGAAAACCATACAACCAGCCAAGTGAAACTAAATGAAATTCTCGTCCTATAAATTTTTGGGTGTATGAACAAAATGTGGTAGAATTGTTTTCTTCTACTCCATGCCATCAATTATCATACCTAAATATTCTTTTGGAGCATCATAATACTTCTTCCCATTTTTGTCCAAATTTTTCCTTTAACATGATGGTTGATTATGATGTTCTTGAAGTGCTTTGACTATGGAATCTGCACATGACATAAAATGAAACATTGATCATATGTTTTCATTGTTGATAACTATTCAATTTAAAAAAAAACAAAATAGTAAATACATACCTCTTTCTTCCCCTTTAGAGTTATCCCTTCTTGATATAAGAGTATCACATAGACTGCAAATCCCCATCCTCTACTTCTTAGGAATACGAACATTGTTGAATTTTTTCTTCCATATTCTTTTAAAATATGCATATGTAATAAAAGTACTATTGCCTTCAACACCTTCAACATATCCTATGTACAAGTTGTAGATTTACCTCCTTGAGAAATTATCTGGAATATGTATTGTTTCTATCTGGCATACATTGTCCATGTTTGGAAAAGAAATGATGCATC
>WSFP011447193.1:0-20041 GCA_009831015.1 Picea engelmannii | reverse complement strand
TTTTACATTTATTACCACACATTTTATTTTTATGAATAACTTAATTTCTTACTCCCTTCATGTTACAAGATTTAACAAAGGTCAAAATTATTATTTAAGTCATTTTTATTTTTATTATAATTATTTTTTTATTTATTACCACACACACACACACACACACACACACACACACATATATATATATATATATTTTAAGAGAAGACAAGGTTCAACCACTAGCGTAATTTAGACATAGGCCTTAATTTTCGTACTGGGTGGCATTTAATTAGGGAAGTGTTTTAAAATCACTTAACATGTTATTTGTCTTAGGGCCATCTAGGTTCGTCCCTCTATCATCAACAACGCGATGTGCCCTTCAGGATGCACTAGGTGCTCCAAGGGTGCCACTCGCCTCATTTGTTCCTTTGCGCGACATGCCCTTCAGGACACACTACATTCTCCAAGGGTGCCACTCGCCTCATATGTTCCTTTGCGTGATGTGCCCTTCAGGACGCACTACGTGATCCAAGGGTGCCACTCGCCTCTTGACTGATTTGGTAGACATCAATAACCCCTGAAGTCAACACTCCGCCAGGTGAACTTGTGGGAGATTAAGGGCTTCTAAGGAATAAGTCCCCTGCCTTATTGTGCTCCCTTTAGAATCATCGTGAGTGACTTTCACAGTTTTCCCTCATGGCATCGTGGGTCCTCTTGAAATAGGTAATCGTTAACCTACAGTTCGAGCCATGGCGGGAGTACTAATAGGCTGTGGTAGGGCTGTTGTACATGCCTCTCCCTCAACATATTTGGTAGTTGTGCATGACCCCTTTACTCCATATGTGAGTCTGGTCGGCAAGCTATCGTCACTGGTCAGCTTGCATCATCAACAAATCATGTCAAAATATATCCATGTCATATCATCCAATCAGATGTGCTAATACAATAGTAAGAAAAATCAAACCCCAATGGTATCACTCCCTGACTTGATCCAGAGTCCAAGGGGTTCATCCATGCCTCGACATCCTCTAGGTCCATAATCCTTCACACTCAGTAAAACCGATTCAATAACATCTTTCTATGTCAAAGTGGTAGAACAACATGTCATCGGCCCATAATGCCTCATAATCAAAATCAAATGTTTTAATAGCATAATGATCTGGATCACTTGGGAGCAAGTGTCCTCAAAGAATAATTTTTCTCAGTGCGCCAGAGTGGGATGTTACATACACCCCCTCTTGGTATAAACTTCGTCCTAAAGTTTCACAGTATCATATGTCTATCTATCAAACAAAAATAGAAACTGTTAGGGCATATTATATGCATCCTCCCAGGTCGCCGAGTGCAGACTGTAATTGTCCCACTGGACCTTGACCTGATCTACTGGTCGACATCGTAGCTATCGAACACGATGATCCAAGGTGTGGACCAACTCAGTCATGAGTTCTCCCTCATTCGATACCTGCAAGGAACTCATGTCAATAACATGTGTAGTATCACTAATATAATATCTCAAAATAGATAAATGAAAAACATCATTCATACACCTCAAAGAATCATGCAAGGCTAGTCGATAGGCCACGGGCCCCTTTCTCTCCATAATCTCGAAAGGTCCCATGAATCTAGGAGAGAGTTTAGCTCCCTTCCCAAAATTGATTGAACTCTTGTGCGGTTTAACTTGCAAGAAGACTCGATCACCGACCTCGTAACTACGGTCAACACGGTGCGCATCGACATAAATCTTATGTCGATCATGTGCTTTTTTAATCCTTTGTCTTATTGTTTGCATTTTCTCTTCCATTTCCTGGATCACTTTTGGTCCCACTAGGACCCTATCCTCAAGCCGATCCCAACTCAAGGGCATCTGACATGGTTGCCTGTAAAGAAACTTGAAAGGCACCATATTAATGGTGCTCTGGTAACTGTTGTTGTAAGCGAACTCCACTAGTGGCAAGAGTTCTTCCCAACGCTTTTGTTGGTCCATGACGTACATGCGCAACATGTCCTCCAAGGTTTGTTTAGTTCATTCGGTCTTCCCGTCAGTCTCCGGGTGATACGTAGTACTAAAGTTAAGTTAGGTTCCCAAGGCCTCTTGGAAACTCGTCCAAAATCCTCCAGTAAACACTGATCCTCGATCAGATGTAATCTTCTCAGGCATGCCATGCAGCCTCACAATATCACTAATGAAAACTATAGCTATGTCAGGTTCCTGATACTCCATACGCACAAGAATAAAATGAGCAATCTTCGCCAGAGTGTCTACTACTACGAAAATTGAGTCATGTCTCCTTACCATCAGTGGAAAACCAACAATAAAATCCATTGAAATAACCTCCCATTTCAATTCTAGAATAGCATGTGGTTGTAGTAATTCGGTTGGGTGTCTATGTTTAGCCTTTACCTATTGACACTCTAGACATTTGGCTACATAATTGATTATGTTGACCTTCATTCCCTTCCAAAAGAATAAGGGTTTAAGGTCTTCCCTCATCTTTGTGATTCCTGGGTGAGCCATGTATACTGCTCTATGAGCCTTGCTTAGGATCAACATCCTCAACTCGTCATTTGGCGGTACGTAGATCCAACCTTTAAACCTCAATAAACCATTGCTATCAAATGAAAATCCCTCAAATCGTGGTACCATCATTGTGTTTTGTCTGATAAAACCCTCGACCTCTTTGTACCAGTCATCATCACATTGTAAAGTTAGAATCCTTTCACGTAGATTCATCTGAAGAGGCAACACCGAAAAGATGCGTGGTCTCTGACTCAATGCATCTGCCACTCGGTTCACTATGCCTTTTATGTAAGTAATCTCAAAGTCGTACTCACTAAGAAATTCCGACCAATTTCGTTGTCACGTGTTCAGGTTGCTTTGCGTAAAGATGTGTTGTAGTCCACAATGGTCAGTGTTTAGTTTGAATTTTCATCCAACAAGGTAGTGTCTCCAAACCTTCAAGGCATAAACGATGGCTAACAACTCCAAATCGTGTGTCGCGTAGTTCTCCTCATGCCTTCTCAGTTTCCTTGAAATGCAAGCAATCACTCGTCTATATTGCATAAAGACCCTGCCTAAGCCCTCCTTGGATGTGTCAAAGAATACCAAGAAGTCCATGTTCATGTCATGGACATTTAGTATCGGTGTTGTTGTCAACAATTCCTTGAGCCTCCAAAATGCTTCCGCTCATTTCTCAGTATATACAAAATTCTTGTTCTTCTTTTGCAACTCCGTGCTCGGACTTGTTATCTTTGAAAATCCCTCGACGAACCGTTGATAGTATCCATGAAGCTATGCACTTCCGGGACATTCATCGACATAGGCCATTCCATGATAGCCTCGAACTTTGTTGGATCCACGACGATGCTTCCGTCGGATATGACATGACCTAAGTAGTGAATCTTCGATTAATAAAAAGAGAATTTGGACAACTTCCGATTAAATTTGTGCTCTTGTAGACACTGTAGTACCAAGCACAAGTGATCATCATGCTCCTCCATCATCCGAGAGTAAATAAAAATATCGTCAATGAACACTTGGATGAACTTCTCCAAGTACTCACGGAACACCCCGTTCATCAAAATCATAAATAGCCCTGGGGCATTTGTTAGTCCAAACGGTAAAAAAATAAACTCTTAATGTCCAAACCTCATCTTAAAGGTGGTCTTAGGGACATCATCCTCCTTGATCCACAACTGGTGATACCCTAATTGCAAATCAATCTTGGAGAACACTATCGCACCCTTCATTTGATCGAACAGGTCATCAATTCTCAGCAGCAGATACTGATTCTTGATCATGGCCTTGTTCAGTTGACGGTAGTCAATGCAGATCCTCGATGACCCATCCTTCTTTCGTATGAAAATAATAGGTGCACCCCATGGTGACACACTAGGACATATCAGACCCAGGTCTAGCAACTCCTTCAGTTGCATTTTCAACTCTTGTAACTCTAGGGTCGACATCCGATAAGGCGTTCTTGCTATCGGTTCAGTCATCGGTTTTAGGTCTATGGTAAAATCCAATTCCCTTTCCAGCAACATCCTAGGTAACTCCTCCAGAAACACGTCCGTGAACTCTCTCACCACCGGAAGGTGTTCTAAACCTTCTGCAACTCCCTTCTCATTTAACGCAAAGATCGCATAAATATTGCACCCCTTTCCCATGCTCTTCCGAAGTTGCAAGGAAGAGATGAACCTCAGGGAAACTCCCTGGTTCCATCCTAGAAACACCCATCTTTGTCCCCTGTCATCGACCAAGCTCAACTGTTTCATATTATAGTTGAGTATCGCCTCATGCGATTCCAACCAATCCATACCAATCATGACATCATAAGATCCTAGGATCGTGAAGTACAGGTTGGCGCTTATGAAAAAATCTCCCAGGTTAAGGACATAGCCCGTAACCTTTCCTCCAACCTTCTGTTTATCTCTTGAAGCCATCTCCATGAAGCTAAACTCATCATGTTCGATTTCCCTTACCTTAATCCTTTTTAGCACTGCACCAGAAATGAAACTCTCAGTAGCACCAGGATTTATCAAAATACTAAGGGTATGGTCAGTGTTGGTACCTATCGTCTCAAGCACAGTCGACTGATGCTCTGCCTGGTGGTTATTCACCACTACATGAATCCGATGGGCCTTTCCCATATCTCCCACGATAGTGGGTCCGACTGATTTGGATGCTCTGGTCCTCTCCATAGGGAAGTCATGTTGGTAGTGTGGCTCCCCACACGTCCAACACCCCTTCTTTGGCCCAGTAATCCTGGTACCCGAAGTAGAATATAACGGCCCACTGGCCTGAAATCCTGGACTATTCTGCTAAATAGGGATAAATTGTTGTTGTTGCAGGCGACATTTCTTCTAATGCTATTGTCCCCGATAAGGTGTCCGCTGCTGAGGCGTCAATCCTCGAGGATTAGTGGAAGTGGATCCCCTCTGGAAGCCACGATATCTCAGCGTATGTCTGGATGGTGTCTGATGCTACGGTGCTTCAGATGAAACCTGCCCTGCTGGTCTCACTGGAGTCCTAGTCTGACCCCCACAGATAAGCTCCTCCTCCACTATGAGGGCCTTCTGGATGGCATCATGCAAGTTTTGAGGCATCAAAGTCCTAACCTTTTCACGTAGGCTGCCATTAAGGCCGAACAAGAACCTATTGACCTTAAGTTTCTCAGTGTTAAGGTGCGGAGCATACCAGAGCAGCTCCATAAAATGAGCCTCGTACTCGGGTACTATATGACCTCCTTGTCATAAGGCATTGAACTCATTGAGCTGACACTCAATGAATTCCTCTAAAAGGTACCTCTCTCGGAACCATTCCTTGAACAGTTCCCATGACATGTCTTCAATGACCATGTTTAGCTGCGGTAGGAGCGTCTTCCACCATAGAAGAGCACTCCCCTTCATTTGAAAGACTTCCATGCAGACGTTCATGTTGGAGGTATAATCACTAAGTGCAAATTACATCACCATATTCTCCAACCATGCCTCGGCGGCTGCGCCATCCAGGGCACTGAAGAACTTGGGAAATTTGACCTTCTGGAGTTCACGGCGAATGCTACCAGTATCGACTGTGTTAGCGTCAAAAGTCACTCCTGGATTGCTTGCAGGGGAAGAGCCCAACGCCCATCAGTTGTATGTCATGATTTGTTTAATGGGGTGATCAAATGGGTGAAGACTCAAGACAATATATCTTTAACTCGGGAAACTGGGCCTGGTATGTAGAAATCAAGGGAGGTCTTGATCCAACTTTTGTCAGTAAGTTGATTAAAGGGCGGTATATGGAAGACTTGTGAGAAGGGTGAGCAAGACTTCCTCGGGAAACAGGCCTTCGGAAGCTTCAAGAAGAAAAACTCAGAAGCCAAGATCCTCTTGGTCCAGAGTTTCAAAGAGCTGAGGGGTTACTCAACTGAATCCTTCAATTCCAAGTCATTTCAGCACTGAGAACATCACAAGAACCGATTAGAAACAATGTGACTATTACAGTGATCCAACCTACATCATTCTATAACAACCACAACTCGATTGGATCCTCCAATTCTGAGTTGTTCTAACATAGTAAACAAAGAAATGGAAGCGAAGCTGACATCCATAAAGTAAGAAATCTCAAATTCCTTTTTGATTAACCAGAGCGACCAGTGCTTCATCAAAACCTTACAATCGGGAGCTTTGCTCAACCATCGATACCCACAAAAATACCAAGACTGAGTCTATATACTCAATAAAATTCACCTCTCAGAGGTGTGTCCAATCACCCAAAGTTTGGTGTCCCTTCAGTCAAACTCATATAGATATCTTTCCTTAAGTTCCATCTTAACTATGCATGGCTCCTGCAAGGAGGGTAGTTGAGCCATTAAGTGTTGGGTTAGCGTGCGCAGACTTCTCTGTCGAGTCGAGGAATTCAGAATGGTTTCTTTGAGAAAATCGATACACAGGACCTCTTCGGGCAGATAGCTTGCTAGACCCTCCATTCCCTCACTTAATGAATGAAAGGAGGTTTCAACCACCCGCTCTTGCCATCATTTACTCCAGGCAAGAAACAGTATGGAGGTCGGATCCGATGGCGCTTGGAGATCACGACAATCCACCTGGCCTCCTTTACACAGCTCCTTTCTTCCTCCAAGTGACCACGGACTGTGACCACGTGCCTATTCCCAAGGTGCTTTCAGCGTTCATGAATATGAAGGGGATGATCCTTGCTGATCGAAATTGGGATGAGCTATATGCTGAGACGGATTAATATGACACCATGCATCCCTCTAGATCCGATGGCTCTTAACTCTCCGGACCATACCGTGGGCCTGGCTCCGGGACTTTCCCGACACCTCGTGCATCGGAATATAACGGAGCTGCTCTTCGCATTTTGGAGTCGCGATGGGTGAAACGCCGAGATGGCTTGATTTGCTGCTAGGTGTTCCTTTTAGATGGATGGCTGAAAATGCTTCGTGATGTTGCGGGCCCCAGTTTCATCATTTTCGGCGCTTTCGGGGTTCAGTGTTTCGCGATGTTTAAAGACATAAAACCTTCACCATACGAACTCCCGAATGTCAAAACACTGATGCGGCTAGATCTTGTGCCACGCATCCTTAGGATGAATGGACGAGGGGGCATTCGATATTTAAAAGGGAGCTGCCCTTGTTTACAGGATCTCTTGAAGTGACTTAGTGCTAGGACCATGGGCTCGGCTTCAAAGGCGCTTTTATCATTTCACTGATCGACGATCTCAACTGCAAGGAATGGGAGGCTCCTTGTTTACCGAAACTCCGATCCCCGATATACCGACTGGAAGCCACCTGTCCCGATTTGATCAGATGACCAAGATTTTTCTTGAATTATTGGAGCTATCTCTTGCATTAACCCGGGGCTACTTGGCAGTCCCGAAATCCCGACCACCATTGATCAGCTTTATAGGTGGATCTCAACGGTCGTCAACAAAACTTCACCCATTCGCTCGAATTGTAACTAAAAAGGGGTTCCTCTGTGCTGCGCTTGGGTGCTTCCCAGGCAATCCTGTAGACCTATGTATCTTTGTGCCCCAATACCAAAATCGTTGATAACATTAGGCTCCATGGGGGATAGAGTCGTCCTCGCGATGCTCTAAGGACTCATTTTGCAGTTCCAGTGCCTTGCTGTTGGGCTATGGAGTCATTATTAGGCCGAAAAATAAAAAACGAAAATGAACAAAGAAACAAAAAGGACAATATCTACAAACAAAGGATCCATTTGAGACTCAAACACAACATTTCTTCAGAAAATGCCCATTCATTGTGCTGCTGAAAAATTCTTCACCTTCCAAACCTCGCAACCTGTACGTGTTATTTGAGAAAGTCTCAGAGATTTTGAAAGGCCCGATCCACAGGGCTTCAAATTTGTTGTGTTTTCCCTTATCTTGTTTAAGAGCGTCCTATTTCAGCACCAAGTCTCTTATCTGGAACCTCTCCTTCTTGGCCTTGTTATCGAAAACCTGCTTAATCTTTTGCTGATGGTCCTGAATTCTGTCCACTGTCTTCTCCCTAGCCTGCTGGACCTCCACTAAATGATGGATCCTTCTAATCATGTCATCGGGCTCCTCTTGATGGTCCTGGAGGAATTTTGCTACAGGAATGGATAAATGAGAAGGGAAAACAGCCTCCACCCCATAGACTAATTGGAAAGGAGAGACACCGATAGATCTCTTTGTGGTCACTCGGTCGGCCCATAAAGCAAATTTTAATCTGGAATGCCAGGCCTTTTTGTTGTCTTCCAACAGCCTTTTGATGATCCTTATCAGGCTTTTGTTGGAGGATTCTGCTAAACTGTTTCCATGTGGATAATATGGGGTGAAGTGAATCAGTTTGATCCCGAACTATTCACAGAACTTGGCTAATGGCTCAGACCCGAAAGAGGCTGCATTATCAGTGACAATCTTATTTAGGTAGTCGAACCTTGTGATGAGGTCCTCCATGAATCCAATGATTACCTTGTGGGAATCACTCCTGGTAGGGATAGCTTCAATCCACTTGGTAAAGAAATCTGTAACAGTCAAGATCCACCTGTGTTTCCCACTGGAAGTAGGGTGAATTTCCCCAATGAAATCTAGGCCCCACTGCTAGAAAGGTCCTGAAACCACCACCGGATTTAACGACAGAGACTTGAGCTGTTGCTTTCCTGCAAATTTTTGACATTTGATGCAGGCTCTGACCCTTTTGCATATGCTGGTGAACACGGTAGGATAATAGTATCTAGCCCTAAGGATTTTGTGGGTTGTGGCTTTCCAGAAATGGTGTCCTCCACACGGGCCACTATGAAATTCATCCATGATCATTTCGGCCTCTTGTGGACTCATGCATTTTAAAAGCACCTCCAGGGGGTCTTTCCAGTATAACACTTGATCGATCAGGCAATATCTGACTGCCTTGAGCTTCAGAGCTCTTGCTTTGTTCCTTTTCAAGACATCTGGGGGACGCAACTCTTGCAGAAAGTATATGACATCCTTATACCAAGGACATCAAGATAATGGGGGCTCTCTTGGAGGGTCCATTTCAGACAACTGAATTTGTGGAATTCCTGAGCATTCATTTATGAAACTTATCCCCGGAGCTTGGCAGTTTGCTTCAGCCAGCAGCTTGGATAAACCTTGACCTTTGATCAATTTGGTGGGCCTTATTTCCAGGTCGAATTCTAGGATTTTGCCTATCCATTTTCTCCTCCTCCCGTCTATGTCAGGATGAATAAGAATTTCTTTAACAACAGCTGAGGGGACATAGGCGATGATCTTTGACTGCAGGACGTAGGTTCTAAAAGCTTTGAGAGCTTTTACTAGAGCATATGCCTGCTTCTCCATAGTGTCATACCCAACTTCGGCATCCCTTAGTGCTCGGCTGAAATAAGCAATAGGCTACTCTAGCCCAATGTCGTTTGTCTGTAATAGAACAACAGCCACCGTGTCAGGGGAGGCAAAGGAGAAAATAAGGAAATCCTTTGAGTAGTCGGGACTGATAAGAACAGGATCTTCAGTCAGGGCCTTCTTGATTTGCTCAAAGGATTGTCGTGATTGAGGGGTCCACCTTACTTCATTTCCTTTCTTCAACATGGCTCTTATAAGTTGTACCTCCTCAACAAAGTTAGGCACAAACCTCCTTAGAAAATTAATTTTACCGAGGAAAGATTGGACCTCCTTCTTGGACCTCGGGATCGATAAGACTTGTATCGCCTCAACTCTGTTGGGGTCAATTCTGACTCCTTCCACTGATACTACGTGGCCTAGTAAATTTCCCTCCTGCATGGCGAACAGAGATTTCTTGGGGTTTAATGAGATGCCAAAATTTATGCATTTCAGGAAAACCTTCCTGAGATGACGATGGTGTTCTTTATCAGATTTTGAGAACACTGTGATGTCATCCAGATAAACGACCACAAATTTATCCTTTTCCCCAACAAAAGCTATGTCCATGGCTTGCTGGAACGTTGCCCCTGCATTCATTAATCCAAACGACATCTTGGCATACATGAATGTGCCCCATGGAGTGGTGAATGATGTCTTTTCCCTATCCTCAGGCAGAACAGAGACTTGAGTGTAGCCAGAGGAACCATCAATCATGGACATCCTCGAGGATTTTGTTACCTTCTGCAGTATATGTTCCATCTTTGGTAAGGGGTAGCTATCCTTTCGTGAGCTCCTATTCAGGTTTCTGAAGTCTACACAGAGTCAGATATCTCCATTCTTTTTCCTTACTAGCACCAAATTGGCCACCCACTCTGAATATCTCAGTGGTACAATGATCTGAGCTTGAAGTAGCTTCTTCAATTCCCTCTCCATAATAGGCAACAACATAGGATTGATCTATCTCAGTTTCTGCCTAAATGGCTTTGCCTCCTCTTTTAATGGGATTTTATTCTCGATGACAGAGGTGTCATAGGTTTTGAGGTCTTCATAGGTCCAGGTGAAAACATCAGCAAATTCCCTCAAAAGTCCAATGTATTCATACCTCTGCTCGTTTGTGAGATTTCTTGACAATTTGACAAACTTGGGCTCACTCTCAATCCCAATGTTGCACTGAATAGTACCAGTGTCATCCTTCAAGGTTTATCCCTTTAACGACACATCATTTCTATCAAAAATTCTTTCCAAAGGAACCAGTCCCCTTGGAATATGATTACTGGGCAGCTGTACAATCCTACGCTCTACAATCTTATTCAGAAAATTACCCCTATCAAGCTTTTCTTCAGAGACAGAGTCTTGGTCGATGTGAATCTCTGAAAATTCTTTGACAATCTCCAAGAACTTCTTGATCTTGAGATCATCCTCGAATAACTTCCAATGTTTGACGTTGTCAGGTATGGAGGGCCTGTATTTCACTTCTACATCATATATGCATTTAGGTGGCAAGGGTACTTTGAAATTACTTGTTGATGTAGCCAAGGAATCTGCCATCATGTTCTCCTATCTTGGGATGAAAGAAATGTTAAATGCTGAGAAGAAACTGTCAACTAGGTCCCACACCTCATTTTTGTAGCTTTTGAGTCGAGGATGCTTAGCCTAATAGGCGTTTATGATCTGTTGGACCACCAACTCCGCATCTCCGAACACTACTACATCCTGAATTCCCATTTCCCTTGTGGCTCTTAACCCCAGGACAAGAGCTTCATACTCTACCACATTATTGGTAGCTTCAAATTCTAATTTGTATGACAGAGATATGATTTCCTAAGCAGGGGACACAAAGACCACCCTAGCTCTAGTTCCTTCCCTAGAAGAGGCTCCATCAAAGAACATTTTCCAGATGGGGGTGATGGAGGGAGGAAATTTAGGGGAAATGGTGGGCTTCTTTCTGAGTTCAAGAGGAGGTTTAGGAGCATGAGTGAGTTGAAGTAAACTAGAACCTAGATCAGTATCTAAGGTGAAAATGGGATGGTTGGTAGGGTTGGCCTCATCACTGATTATATAGGCCAATTGGGCTTCCCCGTATAGTCTTCTATGCTCTCCTCCAAACACTGGTATAGTAGCGTATGTGAGGTCCATCTGCAAGGTTCCCCCCAGTCTTTTTATCCAAGATCTTGATAACAACATACTAAACTTGGGGGGGACATCGGCCACTACAATATCCATGACCACACTTTTCATGGGCAGTTGAAAGAAGGTCATGACCAGGTCTTTGATAACTCCTAGAAACTGAACTTTTCTAGAGTCAAAGGAATAGAGGTCATGATAGGCTCGGGTGACTTTTAGTCCTAACTCTTCCATAATAGTTTTGGGCATGAGGTTGTGAGAGGCCCCTGAATCCATCAAGAAATTGTGCAATACCTTGTCATGTATGTTCAAGGAAGTGTAGAAGGGAGGGGATGATTCATTCCTGTCTTCTACCATAGGACCTAGAATAAATGTAGGCTTTTCATCTTGTAAATTGATGGAGTCTGTGGGAAGGCATGAGACCTCAGACTGTAAAAGCTCAGAGAAGCGTTTCTTGAACCCTTCATGTTTAATCAATTCCGTTAGGGGCACAGGGATTCTGATTTTTTGAATTTCATGCTCGAAATTAAAAGAAGATGAGAGCTTTGGGATTTCTCTTATTTTGGGAGCATGACTCTGGATAATGGGAGAGAGGGGTTGGGTCTTCTTACCTCTGTGACTGTCTACTGTTTCATTATCAGGCTTCTCTGTTCTAGTGGACCGATCAGAAACGTTAGGCACTATAGTCTTTTTCTTGGACCGTAGATCATACCTGACTTGGCCACCACTAGTCTTGTCTCCCTTACTCAATTCATTTAGCTAACTGTCCATGAGAGACTCCTCGTATGGTAATTGAGTGAGATGAGGAAAAGGAGGAGTGTCCCCGAAGCAATGGATTTCAGGATCCATCTCATTTGTTTCCCCTTATTCTCCCTCGGCCACAAAATTATTTTGAAAAGAGGCCTGAATCTTCTGGTCTTCTCTGTATCTTCCCTTCTCCCTTTTCACAATCAGGGAAGCAATATTGTTGGGCCTTCTGAAACTTCCTCCCTTTTTGGAATTTTGGGGGCCTTTTTATGGTTGCCTCCCTTCCACCCTCATTCTCTCCATATCTGCAGATAGAGACTTCATCATCTGGGTCAGTTCATCCACTTGAGTGTGGGGGATCGATAGACCAGAAGTTGAGGCTTCAGATTTTCCTTTTCTTCTGTCTGTGTCGGCCTTTTTTCTCAGTCTGTCAGCTGCTAATACATTGGATTCAACTTCTATGACCGCATCTTTCCTTTGAGCTAAGGAGGTGGCTCTTCTTTCTCTCAATAACAGGCAGAAATCGGGGCCAAACACACTAGCATAAGAAATTTTGGCCGAGGCTTCTGAAGGATTTATTTCGGTAGGGATTTTATTATACATCTTATTGAATCTTTTGGAGAAGTCAGAGACAGACTCTCCATCCATCTTCTTCAAAGACCCGAACTCTGTCATGTAATACATGAAATCCTTCCTATCTCCACACTGCTTCAGGAAAGCACTATCTAGAGCTTCAATCCCAGCAATAGATCCTGGAGCCAATCCTCAAAACCACTTCCTCACCTCGCCATCCAGGCTCTAGACGAAGACTCTCATCCATACATCTTCATTTTCAATGTTGAGGTTTTCTACGTAACTATAGAAAGCAGCCAGGTGCTCTTCCGCAGTTACGTCCCCTTCCTCGGTGAACTTGGGCATGTATTTCAAGTAATCCCATTCGGGGAGAGGATTCATAGGATGGGGTAGAAATAAGGGAGTGTATCTGGCTGAGACTATGGCGTCCATTCTATTCAGAGGGGGATTAGCACCAACCATAGGAATATTAGGTAGAGGAGAACTGGGAGGAGAAGGAGTTTGCGAAGGGGAAACTGGCAATGAGTCCCGAAGTGGAGTGGGAAACAAGAGGGGATTTAAGGAGAAGGCTAACGAGCTCAAGTTAGCATATGCTTCTCTTTTCACAGGAGTAGTAAAGATAGGAGTGGGGAAATCTTCTAAGGTACCAAGTCTACGCCAAGGTACAACTTCAGGGGAGAGGGGAGTGATAAGGTCTTGTCCCTCCGGTCTCAGACCAGGAGAGGAAAACTCAACAGGAACACTCCCGAAATTTAGGAAACGGGAAACTTCAGAAAAAGGTTTGTCAAGAAGATGAGGATGAGAAAAAGGAGTTCCCACAGAAGGATATGGTAGATTACCTGGTTCGGTGGTGGACGCTTCTTCTTTAGAGGCCTTTCCCTTTCTGAGCATCGCTTCTGGATCTGTTTCAGGTGTAGCTAGAGGCAACTGTGGATGAGGCTGTGTATGCCTGCCTCTGAAAACCACAAGTAATGCATCAGGTTCGCCCCAGTGGGGTCATCACAATGGAGTCTCCAGGTGCACAACAACAATCTTGATAATTCTAATATCTAATGCACCTTCAGAATCAGTTAATCGTTGTCATTCAATCCCGGGGAAAATATTCAACTTCGTCCCTGGCAACGATGCCAGAAATGTTAGCGTCAGAAGTCACTCCTGGATTGCTTGCAGGAGCAGAGCCCAACACCCATCAGTTTTATGTCACGATTTTTATAATGGGGTGATCAGATGGGTGAAGACTCAAGACAATATAGCTTTAACTCGGGAAACTGGGCCTGGTATGTAGAAATCAAGGGAGGTCTTGATCCAACTTTTGTCAGTAAGTTGATTAAAGGGCAGTAGATGGAAGAATTGTGAGAAGGGTGAGCAAGACTGCCTCAGGCAACAGGCCTTCGGAAGCTTGAAGAAGAAAAACTCAGAAGCCAAGATCCTCTTGGTCCAAAGTTTCAAAGAGCTGAGGGGTGACTCAACTGAATCCTTCAATTCCAAGTCATTTTAGCGCTGAGAACATCACAAGAACCAATTAGAAACAATGTGACTATTATAGTGATCCAACCTACATCATTCTATAATAGCCACAAATCGACTGGATCCTCCAATTCCGAGTTGTTCTAACATAGTAAACAAAGAAATGGAAGGGAAGCTGACATCCATAAAGTAAGAAATCTCAAATTCCTTTTTCATTAACCAGAGTGACCAGCGCTTCATCAAAACCTTACAATCGGGATCTTTTCTCAACCATCGATACCCACAAAAATACCAAGACTGAGTCTATATACTCAGGAAAGTTCACCTCTCAAAGGCATGTCCAGTCACCCAAATCTTGGTGTCCCTTCAGTCAAACTCGTACTGATATCTTTCTTTAAGTGCCATCTTAACTACGCATGGCTCCTGTAAGGAGGGTAGCTGAGCCATTAAGTGTTGGGCTAGCGTGCGCAGACTTCTCTATCGAGTCGAGGACTTCGACATGGTTTCTTTGATAAAATCGATACATAGGACCTCTTCGGGCAGACGGCTTGTCAGACCCTCCATTCCCTCACTTAATGAATGAAAGGAGATTTCAACCACCCACTCTTGTCGTCATTTACTCCAGGCGAGAAACAGTATGGAGGTCGGATCCGATGGTGCCTAGAGATGGCGAAAATCCCCTCGGCCTCCTTTACACAGCTCCTTTCTTCCTCCAAGTGACCACAGACTGTGACCACGTGCCTATTACTAAGGTGCTTTCAGCGTTCGAAAATATGAAGGGGTTGATCCTTGCTGATCAAAATCGCGATGACTGATATGTCGAGACGGCTTAATCTGACACCACGCGTCCCTCTATATCTGACGACTCTTAACTCTCCTAACCATACCATGGGCCTGGGTTCGGGACTTTCCCGACACCTCGTGCATCGGAATATAACAGAGCTGCTCTTCGCGTTTTGGAGTTGCGATGGGTGAAATGCCGAGATGGCTCGATTTGCTGCCAGGTGTTCCCTTTAGATGGATGGCTGAAAATTCTTCGTGATGTCGTGGGCCCCAGTTTTTTCATTTTTGGCACTATCGGGGTTCGGGGTTTCACGATGTTCAAAGACATAAAACCTTCACCATACGAACTCTCGAATGCCGAAACGCCGACACGGCTAGATCTTGCGCCACTCTTCCTTAGGATGAATGGACGAGTGGGCATTCGATATTTAAAAGGGAGCCACCCTCGTTTATAGGCTCGCTTGAAGTGACTTAGTGCTAGGACCATGGGCTTGGCTTCAAAGGCACTTTCAGCATTTCACCGATCGATGATCTCAACTGCAACGAATGGGAGGATCCTTGTTTACTGAAACTTCGATCCCCGATATACCGACTGGAAGCCACCTGTTCCGATTTGATCGGATGACCCAGATTTGTCTTGAATTATTGGATATATCTCTTGCATTAACCCCGGGGCAACTTGGCAGTCTCAAAATCTCGACGACCGTTGATCAGCTTTATAGGTGGATCTCAGCAACTGTCAACAAAACTTCACCCATTCACTTGAATTGTAACTGAAAAGGGGTTCCTCCGTGCTGCGCTTGGGTGCCTCCCAGGAAATCTTGCAGACCTGTGTACCTTTGTGCCCCGATACCAAAATTGTTGCTAACAGAACGGAGCGCGTGGTGGAACCTCAGCAGGTGTCAACGCCCTATCCTCATCTCTGTCCAAGTGGCCAATCAGTTCCTCGGCCATGCACTGAAAAGATCTCATCATTCTGACTACATCATCTACTGTTATCTGCTACTGTCTAAGAACCTACTCGTCTCCCTGGGGGTTAGACCCCTCAGGTATGGATGCTACTGGAGGCGTCATTCCTCCCCCCTTGGCACCCCGTCGTCTTCCTCCGCGACGTCCTTTAACCATGATTACTTGCAATCACACAAGTCAACTCGATTAGAAACAATATAATCTATCATATCAACGAAATTTGTAGCGATCCCAAGTCGTGGGTTGAACTTGGCTCTAATACCACATGTAGCAACCCTCCCGTTTCGCCACGACAACAAGCCTCAAAAACAATTGAATTTTATTTTTTTTGGTGTGTGTGCATGTGTAGAAGGGTAATAAGGACATTATACTCAACGTTGTAACACGACGATGATCATGACGCAAGCAACTTGCACAACAACAAAATGACGACCAAACCTAGAAGCACATCAACCAACTGGAAGCAATGTTCAACATTCAACCGAAAAGTATAAAAATGACTACCCACCCATCCTACCCTGCAATGGTTAGGACCTCCAGGACACATAAGCAACTCTCAAGCCCAGGTTCCCATCGATTTTGACCATTTAAGGTATGAGGACTGGCAACTATTCTGAGGAACATGGAGGTCTCTACACCCCACCCCAAAACAAACAAGTCCAATCCGACAAGCTAAATGACAACATCAAGATCATCCAGGGCACTTCACTCCAGGATAATCAATTCTATAAATCCTTCAACAATATTAAAGTCGGCCCTTTAAATCAATCTTCACTAGGTAGACTTTGGAACACTTTGTTTATGCCCATAATGAAAACTATGTTATTTTATATGAGGTTTCCTGTTATACACACTTACACTCAGATTGGTTACAATAATGGAATCTAATGAAGGTATAACTATGACTACTTCCTTCCAATAAAATCCAAATCTTATCAGTTTTCAAATATTCAAAAAGTATTTTATTGAACCTAAAAATTTACATATCTTAAATAGAATTTAAAGATAAAATATATCTTGACCATCGGCTTCCAATGAAATCTTATGTATTTTCAATAAAATTTAAGACCACTCAAGTATTTTACTTTAACGAACATTGAAATATTAAATTCTTGTCCATATTCAAACTATGTTAATCGATATAAAGCCACAACTCATACATAGTTACATTTGAGTGATCCAATAATAATGATAAAATCTAATGATAAGTATAACTGTGAAATATTGCCTCCAAAGAAAATCCAAATCTTATAAATCCCTGAAGAATAATTTAAAGATACTTTTAAAAACATTTTACTTAATATGGACCTTGAATTCTTTTATTTATGGCCCACATGGAAATCTATATTATTTAATATATTGATAAATTATATACATTTACTCCCTAAAACCACTACAATAAAAGAATCTAATAAAAGGATTTCTATAAAAATACAAGATGCACAGGTGTAGTTTCTGTCCAAATAGCAAGGCACACAGGTGGGTATAGCTATCTAAATGGTTAAGGTTCTGAATAATTTACTGGCAGTTCAATAATTAATTTTTGTAAATTGTTTCCATGCAATCTGTCACTTAATTAATTTATGTCAATTAAAAAGGGGGGGGGGGTTTACTTCCATAGAATGGAATTGGTCGAAGACAACTGTCTTTTGCCAGGATTTCTTCCTAACAGAGAATTTCCTATCGAGCAATACGAGAGACTCTGTCTTAGCATTTAAGAGGTGAAGCTTTGTAAAAAAAAATTGTCTGTTATATAGAGACCCCGATTGTAAGTTGAAAATAACAATTTCACTGTAAATAAGTATCGCGAAGTTAATGACCTGCTGACAACAGAACTTAAAACACAGGAAAGTGTTTTGAAGCACTGCAAAAGCTATCTCAAACGATGTAAACAACATCACTAATAACTCATTACTTCAGTGAATTACCACTGGAATATCGTTGAGTGCCTTCATAACTACGTTGAACTTAAGCTAAAATACTGAAGGTTATCTGTGGCGTTGCCAGAAACGCTAAGTTTATCAATTTTGTTGGCAATAGAAGGTAAACTCATGGGTAAGCAAGGGAGAAATTGGTGGCCGAAAGACGTGTAATATAACGCTATCTGAAATTTCAAAACAATCACGAATGGTTTTAAACAAGCATCAAGGTCTTCAATGGGTAAATTCACACTCCAATAAGTGGGAACATAAAATGCAAGCACACAGTCGGCCATCGATCATTAATCACTTAAGAGGCTGTTGCAAGACCTAAAATTCGTAGTTAACCATAGCAGTGTATGTTGTGGACTCGGGAAGGTTCTGCTTCCGAGTTCTTAAAATTTGCGTCGACTGTCAGTATTTTTTTTGAATACCTTTGATCTGTATCGTTTGGCATGTTTTTCACCTTTCATTCTTATCATTGGAATAATCCTGTTGTTAGGAATTGTGACCACTCAATTTGTTTTTCCAGAACAAGTGGCAAGGTCGAACTAAATTTTTATTTTTTACGGAACTTTGGTTATGACTTCAATTGTTGGTATCGTAAATTATTATAGAAACTAAACTTGAATGAGACTAGAATCCTTTTGTTTTCCATTTCTCCTCCTGAAATTTATTAACAGTTGGTTGATGTTGAGCCACTTGTGATGAGCACACTTTTGCAATGCTAAATCCAAGAGCGCAGAGGCAAAGAATAAATCATAATTAAATCCACTACAGGACTATATCACTGCTCAAGGATTAAAGAAGAGCATTTACCAATTATTGTTGGACAAAATCTATGCCTATCCTTCACTAAGATGTTGCATTCATCTACAGGTTAAATGGAAACACAGTCAACACAACATTCCAGGTGATGTAAATCGTTGTGGGTAAATGCACCACAGAAAAACATTTCATGGTGAAGTAATGTGATGTTGTGCCCACCTAAATATATATCTCTAACCAATAGATACGTTGTTGGTAAGTAGTATCAATAGAATGTAGAATACACATGTATATATAATATTATCTGTAAAAGGTGCAATTGATGTCAATTTATCTACTGGAGTAATAGACAATCGGTATATAAGTGAAATGCAAAGCAGATAGAGGATAACATTGTCAACAAGGATACTCTCAATTAATGGATTAATTGCAGTCCCATTCATTAAAAAGGGAACGCAGTCATTCGAGAGGAAAACAATGAGATTCATCCATCCAATAGTTAAAAACTAACATGAAATCAGTAGGGATAAGCTACCTTCCGAGAGCACAGAGGAAAAAGAAAATGCTCAATAAGAATTCGCCCAGGTGTAAATCCACCCTAAGATTTCGCCCAAAAATGTCAAAAGAAAAACGCAGAGAAGGAATGTAAAATGCAATCTAGTGATTTAGAACCTGTCAAGGAGTGAGCCTATAGGCTAGAAAAACTCATCTTACAATGAATTCAAATCTAGAGGTACAACAAATTGTTATATAAGATTTTACATCTAGAAATCGTTGAATGAAATCAGGAGTTTCAGCAAGCGTTGTATAAAATTTATCATTGCGAATCATTGTATAAAATCGGAAGGTACAACAAACGTTATATAAAATTTAACATCAGTTTATTTTCGAATAAATAAGCAGACCCAAGCATATGTCCTAATACCATCTACCAATAGAAATGAAAAGTGTATCGTTGCCTGATCGCCCGCTCCGAATGACATCTCGCACACTCCGTGCAACTCTTGCTCATCGACCATCAAGACTTCACCGGTACCTCCCAGCCAATGCTAGGGGTACTCTCCTTCCCCCTTATCCCCCCGAGCCGCAAAGGGGCCACACACACTATCCAAAGATTTAGTCTAGCTCCCAGCTCGCCTCGCATGTCGAGATACCACTCCTCTCTGAGCTGGGTATCCCAACTCCTACAAGTAAATCAGTCAAGTCGATATTTATGCAGCGGAGCGTTACACAAACAAAAGATGATCCTTCCTCCTTATCCCTCCTTCATTTTATAGAGTTTTGAACTTCCTCTCTTTCCTAAAATCTCATTTAATTAAAGTTTTAAAAATAAATTCCTAAAAATTCTTTT
>ML870801.1:0-20041 GCA_009831015.1 Picea engelmannii | reverse complement strand
GGTCACCCCAAAATCCCAATCAAGTCTTTGTTTGAAATCCATGAAGCCCTCAACCTGATCTTCAAAATCCTCTAGTCCATTCTTGACAAGCTGTTGAAGACCTATGGGTAGTGAAGTCGTACACTCATATTACACTCCTACCCGAGTTGTGAATATTTTGACGCTATTGCTCAAGATCTAAAGGCCTCATCTGTAGCCATCAGGCCCTATTCGCTTCTTGAATATGGATACCATACATGTATATCTTTTTTATTTTGAGATTTAGATCTGATGTGTATTTCTCGCGGATACACTTTATATAGTTATATGACATGGATCTACAATGTATTTGATTGGTAGCCATGATTTTATTTCATTCCGAGCATGGGTATGCCCGCCTTGGTGAGAGAATTTTTATTTTGCAGATGGCACCTCCTGAATTCTAGTCCCTAGGCTCACTTGTTTGGTACATTGGTGAAGATTGATAATGTATTTCAACCATCAGATGCTATTCTTACCTCACACATTAGGGGGCATCTGTTATAACCCTAAAATGCACCAGATATGATTACCTAGTGTTCGCGATATTTCTTGTAAGGGGGTTAGAATGCAAAAGAATGGGTTAAAAACCCACTTGTCCTAAGTTTTGGGTGATTATGCGCCCGTGGTAAGTAATGAGCAAGTCCGAGTGGCAGCAATTCGCGTGCCCGGATCAACAATGCATATGGAATTCCGGACCCCCCCTACCTTTCTACCTTTAAGCCGAGGGGGGGGGGGGGGTTGTCCGGAATCGTGGGCGTACCTCTCCAACGGTCCAGATCAGTGCACTTGGATCAACGACAATAAAGGAAATTCCGGACCCCCCCTGCCTTTCTACCTTTAAGCAGAGGGGGGCGGTCCGGAATCGTGGATGCAGCTTTCCGATGGCCGAGATCGACGTGCTCGGATCAACGGTGCTTGGATAATCACGTATGTCTCAGTTGCCCTGCATTTAGCTAGTGGGGGCCCTTCTCCCATCATTTCATCCTCCAGAACCGCCTTTCCCCCGCTGTCGTGTGTCATATGTCCTCCTCCACTCTTTCATCCAGGTGGCCCTTTCCCTGTCTCATCATCCACTCACCACCTTCCACGTGTCCCATCCCCTCCACATCAGCCTTCCACTAAATTACGTATGTCACATCTACTCTCCTGCCTACTCTGCTTGTATCCTTTTGCCATGTTCCATCCCCTGCCACCTCTCTCACACCTCGTCGCTTCACCCCTGCGGACCGAACCCATCACTCCGTTTTCGAGCCCCACCTTCCGCGTTGGCCTCCATACCCATCCTACAAGTTATTCAGTTAGCCCAGGTGGCAGCGCAGGAGGCTCTCCACATCCCAAAGGCACTGAGTTGGCCAGGCCGTTCTCAATCCCGACGAAGCAATTATTGAAGCGGTTGGTGGTGGTTAGACATTGCCTCCGCCATAATGGGAAAGTCCGGCAATGAATTAAAGGCACGTCAATTCGCCGATGAAACTGTCAAAAGATCGATCGCGTCTGCCCCAAGTTGCACGACCATTCAGAGATTGTAGCTGCAGATTGTCAGAAGCCATGCAGACGCAAAGCTTTCAATGCTACATCTCGATTTTTTTGTTATTGCTAGTTTGAGTATATGAAGGCGTTTTCGCCATTTTTATATCTATCGATGGTAGAGCTAAGCTCCGGACTGTAAAGTTTCAGCAAACATTCTAGTTTCCTGGTTATGCCTCTGTGTTTGAGACTTCTTGGTTTATGACAAACAGTTCTCCTTTTTCATCTTTGTTTCATCTCATGCCAGAGAGTTCACAGTCGAAGGATTCGCGTGGATCGTTGCAATTTTGTTATGATAAAGGATTTGTTGTGACATTATTGTATTCTCTGGTTTTCTATGTTTGAATGTAAAAGGATCTTGCATCCGAATGCTTTCTTCTCCAGTCTGTTACGAACCTGATGTTTGTGATAGACCTTCGCACTCTTCTTATGAAAGTCTTCCATCTACTCACCCTTTATTGCAACTCATTGTTTGAAGTTTATCAAGACCTCACTCGTTCATGCATGCTTGGCCTAGTTTCTGAGTTGAGACGATATTGTTCTGAGTCTTTCTCCATTTGATCACCCCTTTAAATAAATCATGACATTAAACTGATGGGCGTCAGGCTCTGCTCCTGCAAGAAATCCAGGAGTGACTTCCGGCTCCAACATTTTTGGCGCTGTTGCTGGGGACGAAGTTGAATATTTTCCCTGGGATTGAACGACAACGATCAACTGATTCTGAAGGTGCATCAGAAATCAGAACTGAAGATTGCTACTGTGCACCTGGCAACTCCATTGTGGCGACTCCACTACGGCGAACCCGTTCGATTAGTTGTGGCTTCTAGTGGCAAACACACGGGGTCCCATCCACAGCTGCCCCTGGCCGCGCTTGAAGAAAATCCAGAGGTGATTAGAAGAAAGGGGAAGTCCTCTCAAAGAGAAAACTTCGCCACTCAAACAGGTATTTCCCCACCTCCTTCTGTAAAGACTCCACTTTCTTTTTCTCATCTTTCTAGCTATCCTTTTTCTGAGGTTTCCCATTCTCTGAACTTCGGGAGTGTTCCTGCTGAGTTTTCTCCTCCTGGTCTAGTATCAGAGGGAGAGATCCTTGTCACTCCCCCCTCCTTGGAAGTTGTGACTCAGTGTGGACCTCATGCCTCAGAAAGTTTTACAACCCCTCCTTTTACTGCTACTGTTACACAGAGAGAAGCATCTGCACATTCAGGTCCCCTAACCTTCCCTCTGTTTTCCCCGTCGTCTCCTTCGAGAGCCTCCTTTCCGTTATCTCCCGTTCGCACTCCTTCTCCTCCAAGTTCTCCTCCACCTAATATCCCTATGGCTAGTGCTAATCCCCCTCTGAATAGAATGGATGCCATAGTCACGGCTAGATATGCTCCCTTAATCCTACCTCATCCCATGAACCCTCTCCCTACTGGAGACTACTTGAAATACATGCCCAAGTTCATTGGGGAAGGGGACATAACTGCAGAAGAGCACCTGGATGCTTTCTACAGTTATGCAAACAACTTAAACATTGAGAATGAAGATGTCTGGATGAGAGTCTTTGTCCATAGCCTAGATGGCGAGGTGAGGAAATGGTTCAGGGGATTGGCCCCTGGATCTATTGCTAGAATTGAAGCCCTGGACAATGTTTTCCTGAGACAATGGGGAGATAGGAAATATTACATATATTACATGACAGAGTTTGGGTCTCTGAAGAAGATGGAAGGAGAGTCTGTCTCTGAATTCTCCAAAAGATTCAATAAAATGTATAACAAGATCCCTGCAGAGATAAAACCCTCAGAGGCCTCTGCCCAAATTTCCTATGCTGGTGCATTCGCCCCTGATTTCTGTCTTTTATTAAGAGAAAGAAGAGCCACCTCCTTAGATCAAATGCAAGATGCAACTATAGAAGTGGAATCCAACATATTAGCAGCTGACAGACTGAGGGACAGGGCCGACCTAGACAGAAGAAAGGGAAAATCAGAAGCCTCAACTTTCGGCCCATCACTGCCTCACCCTCAAGTAAATTAGCTGACCCAGGTGGTGAACTTTCTGAAAGAAGAAATGGAAAGATTAAAAGTGGAAAGGAAACAAATGAACAAGGGCCCTCAGAGCATTGATAACAGAGGAGGTTTCAGAAGGCCAAATAATTTTTCTCTTCCAACTATGCACAGAGAGAAGGAGAGAGACAGGGACGACCAAAGAATTCAGGCTCCCTTCCAGAACAATTTTGTGGCCAATGAAGAAGAAAGTGAAACAGACGAGCATGAGCCTAAAATCCACTGCTTAGAAGTCACTCCTCCTTTTCCTCATATGACTCAATCAGCATACGAGGAGTCTCTCATGAACAGTCAGATAAAAAAATTGAGCAAAGGAGACAAGGTTAGCGGTGGTCGAGGTAGGTATAACCTGAGATCCGACAAAAGAGTAGCAGCACCTGATGCTCCGGAGCAGTCCACTAGAGCAGAAAAGCCTACTAATGAAGCAAAAGACAGTCGCAGAGGTAAGAGGGCCCAACCTCTCTCTCCCATTGTCCAAAATCATGTTCCTGAAATAAGAGAAGTTCCAAAGCTTACATCTTTTAATTTCGAGCATGAAATTCAAAAGATTAGAATCCCTGTGCCCCTCACCGAGCTTATCAAACATGATGAATTCAAAAAGAGCTTCTCTGACCTTTTGAAATCTGAAGCCTCGTGCCCTTCCATAGACTTCATAAACCTCCAAGATGAAAATCCAGCAGTTGTCCTAGGCCCCATGGTAGAAGACAAAGATGACTCATCCCCTCCCTTCTACACCTCCCTGAACATACATGACAAGGTGTTGCACAATTTCTTAATGGATTCAGGGGCCTCCCACAACCTCATTCCCAAAGTCGTCATGGAAGAGCTAGGATTAGAAGTCACCAGAGCCTATCATGACCTCTATTCCTTTGACTCCAGGAGGGTACAATGTTTGGGAGTCATCAAGGACCTAGTAGTTTCTTTGTTTCAGCTACCCATGAAGAGTATCGTCATGGAAATTGTGGTAGCTGATGTTCCTCCCAAGTTTGGCATGCTATTGTCAAGATATTGGATTAAGAGACTTGAAGGGATGTTACAGATGGATCTCACATATGCCACCATTCTAGTCTTTGGGGGAGAACATAGGATATTATACAGAGAAGCCCAGCTAGCCTATATAGTCAATGATGAAGCAAACCCCACTAATCACCCCATCTTTGCACTTGACACTGACTTAGGGTATAGTTTGTTACAGGTCACCGAGACTCCTGAGCCCCCTTTGCAGATCAGAAAGCAGTCCATTCTTAATCAGGAGATGCCTCCTCCAACCACCTCTGTTTGGAAAATGTTCTTTGATGGAGCTTCTTCCAATATAGGTGCAAGTGCTGGGATAGTATTCTTGTCCCCCATTCGAGAGACCATATCCCTGTCATACAAGTTGGAATTCAAAGTCACCAACAACATGGCAGAGTATGAAGCTCTGGTTCTGGGATTAAGAGCTGCAAAAGAAATGGGAGTAAGGGAGATAGCTATGTTTGGGGATGGAGAACTGACCGTCCAACAGGTCAAAAACGTTTATCAGACCAAGCACCCTCATCTCAAGAATTATAGGAATGAGGTATGGAATCTAATTGATAGTTTCTTCTTGGCTTTCAACATCTCCTTCATTCCAAGGGAAGAAAATGCTCTAGCCGATTTTCTATCTTTCTTAGCTAGTTTGTTCGAAGTTCCTGCGTTGCCCGCTGTCAGATCTGAGGTGGAAATAAGATACAGACCCTCTGTATCAGGCAATGTCAAACATTGGAAGGTATTTGAAGATGATCCGGAGATCGAGAAATTCCTCCAATCCATTGATGTCTTTTCTGCGTCACACATAGATGAAGATCCTGACGAGGAAGGTAACCGTCACCCTGGAGAGTTTTTGAATAAAATTGCTGACCACCATATTATACAGCTACCAAGCAACCACATACCGAAAGGAATAATCCCATTAGAAAGGTTGTTTGATGGGAATGATGTGGTAGTGAAGGGTATAATTTCAGGTGATGACACTGACACAACTGAGTGCAACATAGGCACACTAGAGAAGCCCAATTTTGTCAAGTTGTCAAGGAGTTTGACCGAGGAGCAGAGGGCTGAATATACTGAGTTGTTGAAGGAGTTTTTTGATGTGTTTGCATGGACCTATGAAGACCTCAAGACGTATGACACATCAGTTATTGAGCACAATATCCCACTAAAAGAAGAGGCTAGGCCATTCAAGCAGAAGCTAAGACAGATAAATCCCATGCTGCTACCTGTCATGGAGAGGGAAGTGAAGAAGCTCCTGGATGCCCAGATCATTGTCCCCTTGAGATATTCTGACTGGGTGGCCAATTTGGTCCTAGTAATAAAGAAAAGTGGTGAAATCAGACTCTGTCTTGATTTCAGAAACCTGAACAAGAGCTCAAGGAAAGATAATTATCCCCTGCCCAACATGGAGCACATATTGTAGAAGGTCACCGGTGCTTCCAGAATATCCATGATTGATGGTTTCTCTGGCTACAATCAGATATCAGTCATGCCTGAAGATAGGGAAAAAACAACCTTCACCACTCCTTGGGGCACATTCATGTATGCCAAAATGCCTTTCGGGCTGATGAATGCAGGAGCAACATTTTAGCGAGCCATGGACATAGCCTTCATCGGAGAAAAGGATAAGTTTGTGGTGATTTACCTAGATGACATAACAGTCTTTTCCAAGAATGATAAAGAGCACCGCTACCACTTGAAGAAGGTTTTCCAGAAGTGTCGGAGGTTTGGCCTTTCCCTAAATCCCCAAAAATCATTATTTTCTATGCAAGAAGGGAAGCTATTAGGCCATATAGTATCAACAATGGGAGTGAAGATTGATCCTGATAGGGTAGAAGCAATTCAAGCCCTGTCACTTCCCAGATCTAAGAAAGAGGTTCAGGCATTTTTGGGAAGGATTAATTTCCTGAGGAGGTTTGTTTCAAATTTTGCTGAATTGGTGAAACATATCACAGCCATGCTCAGGAAGGGGAATGAAGTGAAATGGACTGTTGAACCCAGAGAGTCTTTTGTCCAAATAATGAAGGCGTTGACTGAAGCACCTGTGCTAATCAGTCCCGATTATTCTAAAGACTTTCTGATATTTTCTTTTTCTTCTTTTGATACAATAGCAACAGTTCTGTTGCAGAAAAATGATCAAGGGCAAGAGCAGCCTATTGCCTTCTTTAGCAAGGCGCTGAGAGATGCAGAGCTCCAGTACGAGATCATGGAGAAGAAAGTCTATGCCTTGGTGAAAGCTCTCAAATCTTTCAGAGTCTATGTCTTTCATTCAAATATCATTTCATATGTCCCTTCAACCTCTGTGAAGGAAATTCTTATACAACCCGACATAGACAGAAGGAGAGCTAAATGGATCGCCAAGATCCTAGAGTTTGATCTGGAGATTAAGCCCACCAAGCTGATAAAGGGGCAGGGTTTAGCCAAGTTGCTGGATGAATCCAATTGCAGAGCCTTGGGAATAAATTTCATCAACGAACAAGATGAGACATCCAGCAAGAGTTCCCAAAGAGATTTACCACTAGTAGCATGCCCCTGGTACAAGGATATCTTGTATTTTCTGTAGGAATTGAGGCCTCCTGATGGGATGGAAAAAAGCAAGGCAAGAGCTCTAAAGCTCAAGGCTATCAGGTATTGCCTCATTGACCAAGTCCTATACTGGAAAGACCCTCTGGGGGTATTACTAAGGTGTCTGGACCAGCAGCAAGCCCAGAAGGTTATGTTTGATTTCCATGGCAGTCTCTGTTGAGGTCATTATTTTTGGAAGACCATAGCTCACAAGATCCTTCAGGCTGGGTATTACTAGCCCACCTTATTTCCTGATGTCTGCAGGGAAACCAGAGCTTGCATCAAATGCCAAAAATTCTCAGGAAAGAAGCAGCTCAAATCCCTGCCATTAAAGTCGGTGGTAGTCTCGGCACCCTTTCAGTAGTGGGGATTGTACTTTATCAGAGAAATTCATCCTCCCTCAAGTGGCCAGCACAGATGGATTCTGACTGCAACCGACTACTTCACCAAATGGATAGAAGCTGTCCCTACCAGAAGGACTTCTCACAAAGTGATTATCATCTTCCTGGAAGATATTATATCTAGATTTGGTTGCCCCAGTAGAATCATCACTGATAATGCCTCTCCCTTTCGGTCTGAGCCTCTGGTCAAGTTTTGTGAATAGTTTGAGATTTTACTGATTCACTCTACTCCCTACTATCCTCAGGGAAACGGACTAGCAGAGTCCTCCAATAAAATCCTAATCAATCTCATTAAGAAGCTAATGGAGGACAATAAAAGGGCCTGGGACTCAAAGCTCAAATTTTCTCTTTGGGCTGATCGGGTGATGACCAAGAAATCCCTGGGCCTCTCACCCTTCCAACTTGTTTATGGAATAGAGGTCGTTTTCCCCACTCAGATCGCCTTACCTGTGGCAAATTTCCTCCAGGACTTTGAAGGAGAACCTAACCATGTGATCAGAAGGATTCATCATATGGTGGAAGTGCAGCAAATCAGAGAACAGGTCATGGATAGAGCCTACAATCATCAGTAGGAGATCAAGCAGGCTTTTGACAGGAAGAGAAAAAAGAAAGAATTCGAGCAGGGTGATCTGGTGCTCAAATGGGATGCACCCAGGCAGGAAAAGGGAAAACACAGTAAATTTGATGCCCTTTGGTTCAGGCCTTTCAAGATCCTTGAAGTATTTTCAAACAACACTTACAGGGTGCAGGATCTAGAAGGCAAAGAAGTGTTTAGCATCCCAGTAAATGGGCATTTCTTGAAAAAAAAAAATTTGTGAGCCATAGTAGGCTCTTTTGTTTTGTTTTGTAAATATTGTTTGTGTTTTTGTTTTTGGACTAATAAATGACTCCATAGCCCAACAAAAAAGGCACTGAATCTGCAAAAGGTGTTCTTAGAGCATCACAGGGACGACTCTATCCCCCATGGAGCCAAATGTTAGTGATATTTCTTGTAATGGGGTTAGAATGCAAAAGAATGGGTTAAAAACCCACTTGTCCTAAGTTTTGGGTGATTTTACGCCCGTGGTAAGTAACGAGCAAGTCCGAGCGGTAGCGATTTGCGTGCCCAGATCAACGGTGCATATGGAATTCCAGACCCCCCCTGCCTTTCTACCTTTAAGCGGGGGGGGGTCCGGAATCGCGGTCACACCTCTCCAACGGTCCAGATCAGCGTGCCCAGATCAATGACGATAAAGGCAATTCTGGACCCCCCCTGCCTTNGGGGGGGGGGGGGGTCCGGAATCACGGATGCAGCTTTCCGATGGCCGAGATCGACGCGCCCAGATCAACGACGCTTGGACAATCACGTCCGTCTCAGTTGCCTTGTATTTATCCAGTGGGGGCCCTTCTCCCATCATGTCATCCTCCAGAACCGCCTTTCCCCCACTGCCATGTGTCATATTTCCTCCTCCACTCTTTCATCCAGGTGGCACTTTCCCTGTCTCATCGTCCACTCACCACCTGCCATGTGTCCCATCCCCTCCACGTCAGTCTCCCACTAAATTACATCTATCATGTCTACTCTCCTGCCTACTCTGCTTGTATCCATTTGCCATGTTCCATCCCCTGCCGCCTCTCTCACACCTCGTCGCTTCACCCCTGCGGACCGACCCCATCACTCTGTTTCTGTGCCCCAACTTCCGCGTTGGCCTCCATACCCATCCTTCAAGTTATTCAGTTAGCCCAGGTGGCAGCGCGGTAGGCCCTCCATATCCCAAAGGCATCGATTTGGTCGGGCCATTCTCAATCCTGACGAAGCAGTTATTGAAGCGGTTGGTGGTGGTTAGAAATCGCCTCCGCCATAATGGGAAAGTCCGACAATGAATTAAAGGCACGTCGATTCGCCAATGAAACTGTCCGAAGATCGATCGCGTCTTCCCCAAGTTGCATGACCATTCAGAGATTGCAGTTGCAGATGCCATGCAGACGCAAAGCTTTCAATGCTATGTCTCGATTTTGTTGCTATAGCTAGTTTGAGTATATGAAGGCGTTTTTGCCATTTTTGTATCTATCGATGGTAGAGCTAAGCTCCGGACTGTAAAGTTTCAGCAAACATTCTGGTTTCTTGGTTATGCCTCTATGTTTGAGACTTATTGGTTTATGACAAACAATTCTCCTTTTTCATCTTTGTTTCATCTCATGCCAGAGAGTTCACAGTCGAAGGATTCGCATGGATCGTTGCAATTTTGTTATGATAAAGGATTTGTTGTGACATTATTGTATTCTCTGGTTTTCTATGTTTGAATGTAAAAGGATCTTGTGTTCGAATGCTTTCTTCTCCAGTCTGTTACGAACCTGATGTTTGTGATAGACCTTCACACTCTTCTTATAAAAGTCTTCCATCTACTCACCCTTTATTGCAACTCACTGTTTGAAGTTTATCAAGACCTCACTCGTTCGTGAATGCCTGGCCTAGTTTCTAAGTTGAGATGATATTGTTCTAAATCTTTCTCCATTTGATCACCCCTTTAAATAAATCGTGACATTAAACTGATGAGCGTCGGTCTTTGCTCCTGCAAGAAATCCAGGAGTGACTTCCGGCTCCAACACCTTGCATCAGGCCATCTCATTTACCTTCTTTGTCAAGCCACTACTGAACAACTTAAAAAAACATTTTTTTGAAGGCATGTGCGCCCTGATCCACTACTTCACGCGTGTGTATGCTGGTGGACCCACTACAACCCGCATATACCTAAAAATCTTGAAAAATGGAAATTTGCAGATGAAACACAAAGTTTTGGGTAAGTTAACTAAACCGTTTGATTGCCCATATCTGGTCACTTGACCAAATACCTAGCCCTTTATAAACTATTAAAGAAGGGGTAGGGGTCCCATTTGGAAAGAGGAAAATCATCGCAAAGAAACTATACCCGATTTAGCATTCCCCTTGCCCCAACCTTTTGCAACTATTGTGTGAAGAGAAGCATATACAAAAGCAGTTAGAGCACAGTTGAAGAGGAGCCCAGGACCACATTCGAGGAGTAGTGGCCGATCTCACTATTGTAAGGTTACTCTTGTGAGATTAATAAAAGAAGTACTTTTCTCGTCCCGCCATATGATATTGTCAATATTTAAATTTGATTATATTTTGATAGAATCTCTAACCCATTAGTTTATAGATCATATGCATGTGGAGTTCTTTTTTTGTCTTTTATGAATGCAGGTCAGCTTTGGGAGGATAATTTCAGTCAAGGAGTGACTGACTGTTAAAGGGATCGACATCAAACACAGAAACTAAGGTACAGTAACTTGATCTCTTTAACCTCATATTTACGTATGAATAATGGGGTTTATGATTGGGATGTTGGTAAGAAGTAGGAGACTTTAGGTCATTTCTACATGCATGATAGAACCATGAATGCTAGTCCATAGGAGGTATTTTCCACCCACAACATTTGGTGTCGAATGTTGTTGTTGCTTCCCAAGCAAGTTGTCCATCGCAAGAACATCAACCTATTGTTGACCCTTTGCCTTCTTCACCCATTGTTTCTTCTTATCTTTCTTCTTCCTCATCTAGTGAAATCCTTGATACTAGTAACCATGAGGCTAAGAAGAACAATAAGAGAAGGAGGAACAAGAAGAACAAAAATAAGCAACGAGGCAATTAACCAGCCACTGTTAATCATGTTGGGAGTGTTGATAAGTTTTAGAATCTTAAGAACATAGGTCACGAACCCAAGTTCCTTTGAAGGATTTGTAAGGGTGATCACCTTCTTAACCATTTTCTTGGTATTCCAAAGGTTTTAGAAGTGTGGTCTTAGGGTTCCCCACAACCTGTGTCACCAGCCTCTAGATGTCATGCTAGTGACGGTCCGTCTACCAATGATAATAAGGTTGGGGGTAAAAAACGTAAAGTCAAGTTTCCTTGTAAGTTATTCAAGAGAATTCATCATACTTACCATTATCGTTGTATAGAGGAAGCTTCACAATGGTTGGAAGACAATGTCATTACCCAAAAACTATCTTCATTTTCTTCCCTTACCCAACCTTTGGTTGATGAAGTGGTCAATAAAATTCGATCTTTGGTTGACCCCACTCTTCAATTAGAGAGTGAATTGAATAGAACTAATGTTTTCTTTGTTAGTTCATATTGTTCTATATAAGGGTATTGTTTCAGGATTAATCCGTAAGTGCGGACACAAACCGATCTCCCTAGATCCACCTGGATCTAGAACAAAGCAGGACAGAATAATACTCTTTCCCTAGATTTATACTATTGAATGAACTAGAAGGAAAGGATCATGTACATACCTTATGAATGCTTCCTTGGGTCTCTGTTGTACCAATTTCGCTCAAATGCTCTTGCACCGTCAAGACCACAATAGTACAAACCAATCGAAGTGAAGATAATTCAATATATTCAACAACTAATATATACATATGATCAAGGAGTTATGTAATAAAGTGACATTGGCTTTATGGGAAAGAGACATATTACTGTATTGAATTGATAGAAAGAAAGACTTACAACCTAATCCTTGATGTTGTAGATCTCCTTTTGATGGCTCCTAGCTCTGACACACACACTTGCTCATGCATGAAGAATATCAACCACTTTTGATAACCTTGYTGGTGTCTCTAGCTGCTGTAGCATCAGTCCTTCATACAATCTTGCACTAATTCTCTAATAAATMTCTTACTAGCTTGCTTCTTAACCCTTTCCATGAGCATTCCTCTCAATTTATAAGAGAGAATAGATTAGTTACTTGGATAGGAAATAATCCCAAGATATCAGGAAAGCCAGTACTTGAACAACCATTYGAATGCCAACTCACCCTTCTAGAAGATTCCCTTCTAGAAGGTTCGATAATTTATMTTTTTCCTTCATTTAGAAGATGTTCGCATCCTGATAGTTAGGTACAGTGCGAACCCCTCGCACCCCAGCTTAATGCAGCCTGCGAGAATCAAGCATTCTTGCAGGMAAATATATAGGTAACCTGCGAACATCCCTTAAAAGTATGATTTCTGGAAGCAGRCAAATGTAACTTTTCTCAGGAAAGCGTTCTTAGTGAAGAGCTTGATTTTCCATCATCATAACATCACCACGATGAMMAATATTGTGGATAAMAGGGACATACCATTTATTTCAATGAAACTCCCTCTAAGTACTGAGGTCATTTCCTTTGATTGGAATAGTCTAGAAAAACCTTGTCTTCCTTATAATATCCCTTTCCAGATAATTGTGCAAGATGATGATAATTACATATRTCGCATTATCRTAGATCAAAGGGCCTATGTTAGTATTTTATCCTCAACTACTTTCAAAGATTTAGGTTCTCCTAAGCTTGTGCCAACCACTAATCATCTACTAGCTTTTAATATAATCTACCTAGTGAACCTTTATGGATCCTTCCTCATCTTCCCATCACCTTACGATGAAATAATATCTATATTGATGTCATGGTGGTCCAAGGCCCCTTGGATTTTAATTTTTTCCTTGGATTGGTCTATGTGTATGCTATGAAATTTGTAGTTTCCACACTCTTTCGAGTGATGTATTTTTCCCATGATGGGAACACAATGACCATTAATCAAATTTCGTTTGTTAGTCATGGTAATTGTATGACTACTAACTAAATGAATTCCTTGAATGTTCCTTACATTCAAGTGGTTTGTCCCCTACAATAGGTCAATTATGTGGCATTATCTCACATGCCTTCAATTGCTAATGAGAAGGAGCCTCTCACTGTATGTTCATCTTCTTTGGACTTATATATGACAATTGACATGGTAACTCCCTTTATAGGGAAATTGGAGAATGTTCTCCCCCATGTTGATCCAAATGTGTTTCTTGACATGTATTCATGAGAGAAAATTTATATTCCATCCGATGAAGGCCTCTTGGAAGCCATGGTCAAAGACCATGAGCATAGTTCACTTTCTATGTCAAGCTTGTTAAAAAATGAAATGGATAACCATGAGAATAATTCATTGTTCATGTAAAGATCATTAAAAATTTCAAGCTCATTAAAAAATGAAATGGACCACCCTCCAATTGAGTCGATTCTTCCACTAGATCTAGTACCTGAACCTTCATTTCCTTTTCCTATGTCAATTGATCCTCTTTCTTACTCCCTATCTAGTGAAACTATTACTATAAGTAGTGAAGAGTCTAATTGGATGCAAAAGAAGAGTTTGTGGATGAAAAGAAGCTTGGCGGGCATGTCTCCAGCCTCTGAACATCATGATGGATTTAAGACACTAGCTTCTTCCAATCATCCTGGGGGAAAGTACCAACCTCTGGACATCATGTTGGGAAAAAATCCGTAGATGGGTATCACTCAAAGTACCAACCGATGGACATCATGTTTGGAAGAAAATAATCAATGGGTATCACCCCAAGCATAGTTTCATTCTCAGTTTCAATCTTGTTTAAAAATGAAACCAACCCTGAGCACGGTTTCATTCATTTTTTCAAGCTCGTGTAAAAATAAAACAGACACCTGGAGCATGGATCATTTTCTATTTCAAGATCATTAAAAAATGAAGGACCAAGAACATTTTTATTCTCGGTTTAAATCTCTTTTAAAAATGAAACCAAAGCCGAGAAAAATTTCATTCTAGGCTTCAAGATCATTTAAAAATGAAACCAACCCCGAGCACAGTTTTGTTATCTATTTCAAGCTCATGTAAAAATGAAACCAACCCCGAGCACAATTTCATTTTTAGTTTCAAGATTGTGTAAAAATGAAATGAGCCCCGAGCATAGTTTTATCCTCTATTTCAAGCTCATTTAAAAATGAAGCCAACCTCAAGCACAGTTTCATTCTCTGTTTCAAAATCATGTAAAAATGAAACCAACCCTGAGCACAATTTTATTCTCTGTTTCAAACTCATGTAAAAATGAAGTAGACACCCCGAGCACAGTTTCATTCTCTATTTCAAGATTGTGTAAAAATGAAGTAGACACTTCGAGCTCAATTTCATTCATTGTTTCAAGATCATGTTAAAATGAAGCAGACACTTTGAGCAAAGTTTCATTCTTTGTTTCAATATCATTAAAAAATGAACTCCTCAGAGTCTCCTTTAAGCTCTTTTTAGACTCCCTAAACATGAAAACATTTTAGAGTGATATTATGTCCTTTCACACTCATTGAAATGATTTAAAAGGGCATCTATTCGGTGTAAGTTTAACCCTTTTTTGGACCGGATGGACTAATTACGAAAAATGAATACTCTAGTCAACCTTGACTAGAGGAGTTCTCCCTTGTATTGTTTTATACTTTTTCAGGCTCGAGAGACTAAATTTATGATAAATAAAAACCCTAGAGTCTCCTTTAAGTTACTTTCAAACTCTCTAAATGTGAAAATACCACGAGTTTATCTTCTGTGGGCTAATAAAATTATACAGTGAAGGAGCCATATGGGATCAAACCACTCCTTCTTCACGTTCATTAAACATGTGATGAGGGACTCATTGAAGATGAGCTATATCGAGCATATATTATCCTCATTAATCTCATTAAAAAAAAAATAAGTAATCACCATCCATGGTTGGGGAAACATTTGAGGGAAGTGGGTCAAGTTTTGGAAAGAATTATGGTATTTTTTTATTGTCGCCCTTGAACATGGAATATGTTTGCATCTTGTCTTATAGTTGGGTAATATACTTGTCTCTGAGTCATACCAATCCTATGAGTCATTATACTCCTTCAACTCACCTAAAGAGTGCCCCAGTTATTTTCACACTATGTTATTATTCATGTCAATGCTTCCAAGTCATTTTTCATGCCTCAAAATGTTCAAGGAAAGTTTCAGCCTAAGTCCACCACTCTACAATATTACCAACCTTCATCCTCATGTGATTTTGTGCTCATTTGATCCATAATATTGCATCATTGTTTTGTGTCAGTTCCATGTTGATGATGGGGGGGAAATCACAGCCCTACTTTGATGAATTTGTTCCTATCAACTTCAACACAATATCCATGAATCAGACTTAGAAACCCTCCAGTACCTTGGAACCTGCATGCCTCAATGGTAGGTCTCCTCGCTTTTGACATTAGGTTTACATAATTGACCTTTAATTAAATGATTCCACAAGTGTTAAACTTCAATTTGTTTTTTCACATTCATTGGAATGTGCTAGGGTACCTTGGAAGTCATTGTTATCATTGGTGATTTCCCTTGCACTTATTAATGATATACATCAATGGCCAGTAATCAAGTGGTTTCTACCATGTTCGACATAAACATGTCTATTCACATGGGTATAATTGTACCATTTTGGGATCAGTACAAAGACCCTAGGAACTCCTTAGGCACCCAGGATTCTATGGAGACTATTTTGGTACTTAGAAGATTCCAATATGGTCATCATGTTGGTAATCTTACTGATATATATGTTGTCACATAGATCCACTTTGTATTGGTCCATTGTTATGTTTTGTCATATCATAGCTCGATTGTGTATTATTTCATGGATATGACCTTATTGAGTCATGGATATATGTATCCACATTATATATTTGGTAGCCATATCCTTATTTAGTGATTTCATAGATCCACAATGTATTGGTTGACGACTATGATTTGAGTCAGTTTATTTTGAGCATGGGTATTCCTACCTCAAGGATGATACATATATACTGATTGATGTAATTTTTTCAACTTTTTCCCAGCTCTCCTATTCCAACACCCTCACATACATATTTTTTTTAAAGTTTTTCGGTTGTCAACTTTTCTTTTGACCTCACACTTTAGGCGACATCTATTACACACCTAAGTATCGCAATACCGAATGTCGCACTTAAGTATCAATATGTTATACACCTAAGTGTCGCACTACCAAATGTCACACCTAAGTGTCATAATTAAGTGTCTCACTTTACCAAGTGTCACAACTTCATCACCATGAATAAATTTTTTTCATGACCCCTAGACAAGCTGGAAGGGAAACCTATCAGTTGGAGGTCGAAATACTACCTTTTTCCTTGAGATTTTTTTCTTGTTCAAGCTTCATCACCCCCCTTCCCATATACAAGTAGGGATAAACTGTCATCATTGATTCCCTAGTGGGTATTAGGGAGTGATAATCCCTTTTTCATTGCCATGTGCATCGTTATGGGGGGGCGATGAAGTTGTTGCAACCATCATGCCTTGTTTTTTGAGGTTGTTTATGAGAGTTTGCAGTTGGTTAAGGGATTTTTTTGAGATATCTCCTATTCAAGGAAAGGTCAATCTTGTTAGTTGAGGCAAATACTCATTTGACCATATTCTCTCCTAAAAAATATCCTATGGTTGTGATGCCTCAATACCTATATAATGAAGGCCATGCTTGAGTGAAAAAGGGGAGGGGGGGGTAATTTTAGAGTATCATACTTCATATATTGAGACATTCAGAATAGGAGAATTGAGAGCATAATACTTATAATTGTGTGAGATACAAGGTTTTGGAAAGGATATCTTTGAGGAGTTGCTACAATATCGAGATTGAGACTGTAAGTGATTCAATGTAATTTCCTTTCCATTAATACATAACTTGGGATATTCCTCTCATGCCTATGTGTTCGATATATGCATGTCTATTGTTTTCTAATTCATCATAGATAGATATGTTTTTTCTTAACAATATAGCATGGAAGAAGGAGGTTTTTCTTTGCTCCTTCCAGGAATTCTCTTGCACCTAGGAGCTTGGACATCAAGATCGAAGGATGGAGCAGCGAGGATAATCGATGTAAAAAGGTAAGTAATCCATCCTTATTTTTATCATTCTAATTCTTGAAATGAGTCTAAGGGGAAAGTACTAAACCATTTTTTTTCCTTCTATATTGGATCAAATAGGGGTCTTGATCCAAGGGGGGTTTCATTTGTCCATAGGGTGGAATTTCCCACAACATTCCCTCTACAATTTGGAATCTCTTTTTCAATGGGTCCAAATCACAATAAGGAGGTGGGGTTGGGTGTATCTTTATTGACCCAACTAGTAAAGAACAATTTTTTATCATGTAGGCTCAAATTTGAATGCACCAATAACACAGTTGAATATGAGGCTTTGGTCCATGGGATTAAAAATCCATTGAATTGAACATCAAATAACTTGTTTTCTTCAGGGATTCAGAGATAATTGTTATGCAAATCAAAAATATCATGCACTGCAATTCACCACATTTAAGAAACTATCAGTAATAATCGCATAGACTAGTGGATAGTTTTCAATCATTTAACATCACTACCGTTCATCAGTCCAATAACTTACTCACCATTTCCCTTGCCATAACAACCTCAATTTTATATCCTCTTGAAAAGTATGAGGCCTATAGGTTCATTATAGAGATAGTACACAAACCATCAGTCACTGATAGAATCACTACTTGGAGAGTATTTGAGGGATATGATCAACACATCATAGCCTTTTTGACCAATGAAGAGAACTTTAGAGACATGGCCACTGATGATGAGGAGTTTCAAGGAATGATTGTTGAACAAGAATACAAATAGTTTGTAGCCAAGAAGGACAATGGTTTTGAAAAGAATTAACTTATCACAATGCCTAAGGGGGTGGTCAAATTGGAAGACCTATTAGATATGCAAGAGAAATTCAAAAATCATAAAAATGTGAAAACTAGCAGTTATAGTTTGTCTTAAAAAATATTAAACTTAGGAACTACTAAGAATCCTAAGAATACGAATCTTGGAAAACAATATCTCTTGATGAAAAGAGAGCCTACCTCAAGCTATTTAAAGAATACTAGTATATTTTCACATGGTCATATCAAGATATGGAAACTTAAAACCTAAGGATCATCCAACACACCATTCCTCTTAGGAAATATGTTAAAACGTTTCAGTAGAAACTACACAATTCCACCCATCCCTCGAGCCTTTGATGTTGTAACATACCTGACCACCCAGAGGCTGGGCTACACCACTTAAATAGGCTGCAACACACCCAACCACCCATAATCTAGGCATGCTATAGTCCCAAGATTCAGTTCTCTGATCTCTAATTTGAAGACAAAGGGTTTCTCAACAATGCTAGGAGCATGCACACCACATGCATAAGACAAGATCCATGCCACAACAAAAAAGAGATAAACACTGTGTCATGCAAAAAAAATAACCAGTAGACAGGCATATTAGAACACATATCTCAGAGATAATTAAATACACAGTAGAATACATTAAACAAAAAACACAAAGAGCACTTATCTTTTCAAGTAAATGTTCACCAACTGGCTGTAGACCAAGGACGTTCCTCCCAACCATAGACGTTCTTGTTCATTTACTATCAACAACAGGTCACCCCCAAGCTAGGGATATGAATCCATAAGGATGGGTCCTAGGCCAAGTCTAAATACACAGTAGTTGGCTAAGTAGCTCTCAGGTTTCCCAACCTCACAACAATCCTAATCTCCAACTCTCTTTCCCCCTCAGCCTGCACAACCCCAATAAATGAACACATTTCTCTGCCATGCAGTCCTTGAGGCTATTCCATTTCTCTCCAGGGCTCCAGTGCTACTGGTCAAGAAATATCCCTACTGTAAATTCCAAGGAATCTCATTTGTGGACAGTTCCAACCAAACTACCATCAAGTTCATGCACACATGCATCCATTCTCTCCTGGAATGATTAGTAAATCATTACAGTCATTCAATTATGGTTCTCCTCTTCCTTCCATTCGTTTCCATGCTCAGCCCGAGAGAACACGAACTAGCAGTAGTGAGTGAAGAGGAAGAATAACATGTGAACCAGTGAGAAGAGGACAAACCAAGGGAAGAACAACCCCAAAATATCCCCCAAGGGATTTTTAAATAATTACATGAAGACAAGAGCCACATGGCCTCCCTCCCAAGAAACTCATGTAACCCCCTTTTCTCCATAAAATCAATTATGGGTAAATAAAATAATAATAACAAGACTTAACCCCTCAAGCCTCCTCTCTCATGGAATCATAATCCCCCATCTCTTTTGTCCTTGTCTGTCTTGCAGCCAGTGGTGTATTTTATTAATGTATAGGAAGTGTTACATTTCCTACGCACTCTGGCCCCTTTTCAAATTTACCAGCTCATCAGCCTAAGTCATATTTACATAATACATTATAGTTTATAAGGGTTATAACCAAGATTTTACATCCCCCTCCCCTTATTTTGACACTGTCCTCGGTGCACAACACTATTCCAATATTATTAACATTACAATTCTAGGCCCTCTAGCATTAATTAACACAGACAATCTAGCCCAATCTTATATACATAGGCAATCTGGCCTAAAACATGTATGCATAGGCATTCCAACCCAAAACATGTATGATGATCTTCAAAATTTATATTTCTGGCAACAGTTCCAACCAACAAGCTCTCCTTCCCTCTCATCCCTTCACAACCCAAAGAAATGAACCCCTTTCTCTTCCATGCAGTCCCTCAGGTTGTTCCACTTCTCCTCGGCTTCAGTGCACTTGGCTAGGAAGTTTCAAAGTTGTGGGTTCCATAA
>ML870799.1:4609-24651 GCA_009831015.1 Picea engelmannii | reverse complement strand
TAGGGATGTCCAAAAGAGTGTACAAGGATATGGTAAAATAAATTAACATAATTGCATCATAGGAGGATGCATCCCAAAAACAACGTGCATCATAGGTATGTGATCATTCATTTATTCTTTTGTGTACATTGAATTATTTATCATATTAAATACCAATTTTCAATTGTTTTGTTGCAGAAAAGAAAAGAAAATGGAACTCAATCAACACATAAGACAGGATGGCAAGGAAAAAAAGGGTTGATCTCAAAGTTTGTGAATACTTACGTTTTCAACGTTACTTAAGTTTTCATCTTTATATTTGAATAATTAATTTACATTAATCCATGGATGTCTACTAATAGGTGCTAACATACAAAGAAGAGACAATCGAACAATTGATCAAAATTGGGTTAACTAAGGGTTGTGATTAGATGTTGAAGTATGAAGGTTTAATTGAACAATTTGTAAGCATCTATGTTGTTTAACTTCCCTTGTTTTATAATTAATGGAATAATAGGAAACCTTTATATTAATCATATTGACCATACTTTGTCATGGCGTATTAAACATGTAGGAAACAAAGTATGGAGAGGATCCAACATAAAATATTTTGATAACCGGCATGAGACAAGGCTTCGAAATGATGCATGTATGGTCTATGAAACGATCCATGTATGGTCTATGAATCAACCGTTGCTATGGTGCTCTTTTTTATTTACGCAATCATGTATATTATACTATATTATAAAATTATATTTGCTTATTACACTTTATTTCTATGTTTGTAGATGGAACATGAGAAGTCAAATCATCAATAGGAAGTTAAGGAAGAAAACATCCATTTAGATAACGAAAGTACAATATTGCCTACAAATGATCAAGAAATGAGGCATGCACACATCTCAAGCAATGAAAATAGTTTAAGTGATGAATGAAAATCAATATAATTGAATGTTATTGCAACTTGTATGTTTTGTAATATCTGTTTGTAAAAATCCGGGATATTTTTGCTTAATGTAGTGGACATAATGTATCAATTGTATGAGGGCATGTTACCAATAACTCTAACAATTTTATATTGGTTCCATTTTCATTATTGTGAACCTTCATATTGTCCCATTTTGTATGATCATGGGTCTCTTATTCATATATAATAAAATGGGTTTGTTATTTTATTGCAATGTCAAATGTTGTAAATTGTTGCGTTGTTGGTTAATTAAAATGTGAATAATTTATATTGTTGCAAATAACTAATTAACTAATATGTGAATGATTTACATTGTTGCAAATAATAGAGGTGTAATCTATTGGATAAGGCATTAAAGTTTTCATTATATCAAAATTCAATAACAAAAATATAAAAATGAATATGATTATAAAAAATATTTTCTATAAAATAATTGATTAAAATATATACATATCGGTGAATTATTATGAACTCACAAAATGGTGCCTGAAATAATATATGAATTGGTTCTTTTTAATGGATTATAAACATCAATGCATATTAAGAAAACTAAAGAACTAGTACATATTAATTATATGGAAGCACCAATGCACAAAATGTGCAATAATATATATCGTTTTCAAATTTTACGAAGTGCATGTGATAAATATGTATCGGATATTTAAATATAATAATAGAACTGATACTTTATGTAATGCCCCCCAGCCCAACTGAGGGACATTACAGTGTTGAATACTCAATCAAAATGAAATTTATGCGAACTAATTTAATTCTTTTACAACTAACTGATTTCCTAAAGCTTCCAACTATGAATTAAAACATATTTAGATACTCTTTGATACCATTACACTAATGCATATACAACATCCTAAAATAGACATGAATGCAGCTAATAAACTTCATTACAACAACATATAAAAAAAAAATCTCATACTCAGAGCTCATGCACAACAATTAAAACTCATAATACAACATAAACAAGATAAAACATTTATCTTTTAATAGTAGTTGTCGAACCAACTGCTTGGGATAAACATTCCATCCAACCATAGACTGGTTGTTCCAATCCTCAATAACCAGTCACCCCCGAGTTGAGGCTAGTAATCCACAAAAGAGGGTGGTCTCTCATAGTCCACTAATAGCTCATAAAACTCACAACCCATTGATATCTTCCTACAAGTATATGATTTTCCACCAGCTCTCTTCCTATTGACCTTACCAACTCAAGGACTGTACCACTTCAATGATCTCGGTCCCTCGTGTGTCCCATTCATTTATTAGGGTCTCTCTAGCATAGTTAGCTAGGAATAACTTAGTTGGAAACTTTTTAGGCCTGGGTATGGATTAAGAAATAAAGCGAAGAAAAAAGAAAATAAAAGACAAAGTACGAACAACACAGAACACACATTGAATGAGATTGGGTGGAAGTGGTTAAAGAAGAAAAAAAGGAGTGAATCAAGGGAAATTTGGTCGTTGAATGAGAAGATTGAGGAGAACGGATCAGTAAGGAAGATGGATCGTAAACAACTCAGCAACTGGAAAAATCCACCAATGGATGCTTTGGAGCACCTCGCGGGAAAGAAGGAAAGACAGGTTGGAGAAGCCCAAAAAACGTGGGTCAAAGTGGAGCTAGGGTTTTAGAAACCTAGGGTTTTGGATATACGGTTTTGATACCTAGACTTTGTCATATAATGAATAAACAAATGTCTAGAGGACCTGGGATCGGTTCGTTCAGAGTTGGTGCTAAGTTGGTTGGGAGTTAATTGTTATTGTGTGAGTGCATGATGATTCCTGTGTGAGAGAGAAGTGTTGTGTGTGAGATCCTTCTGTATTGTAAGATCTTGAGCTGGGAGCGAAGATCAACCCTATAGCTAGGTGCGCAGGGAGGGGAGAGAGAGAAAGAGAAAGAGATCTACAAGCTAAGAGCATAGATAGAACTGTATGTTTTCACATAATATATCACGAAACATAGTTCTTTGGACGTAGCTCTAGGGAGAGGGTGAACCACGTATATATTGTTGTTCTGTGGGATTGGTGTTGTGTTATTTTACCTTCTGTTATTCTGTTATTGCATCATTATGTTAGATCTGAGATATAACTTGCACAGTAGGCTTCAGAGAGGTAAAGAATAACTAGATTGATGTGCGTCAGTGTTTTGGATCCACTTTGTATTTCCTCTGGTTGTAGACACTTGTATCCTGCAACCCCCTATTGCTACTTCGGGTGATACTGCACCTAGTTTGCAGGTGTTGCCGAAAGGGACAGTAGTTAGGGCTTGTTGGTGCGTTGAACCTTGGGTCTGCCCCTGTCCTGACAAATGGTTCTGTTGCCGAGACCAAGATCTTTTTGAGGAAATGTCAAGGTGGTTTCCATCGATGACAGAGATTCAAAAGATGATAGAAGAACAAGAAAAGGACTTTGCTAAGGCTCAGAATAAGAACCCTAATCTTAGCACAAAATATTTGTTGGGAAAGTATATCTTTACCGATATACATGAGATTTTTATTGAAGGAATTCATAAGGAGCTATATGAGTGGTTAGCCAAATTAGAAGATACCTAGTTTGAGATCAGATTTAGACCACCTGTGGTTTGGACATTGGCGTTGATCAAGAAGGTCAAGAGAGATGATAATGTCATGTCAAGAGAAGTAGATCATTGTTTTGATAGCACCATTGGAGGGTACATTACCAAGTTTTCTATTGACATAATAGAGTCATATAGCCAAGCAGAGAGATGTTTCTTTAAGGGACCTAGAGGAAAATTTTTACACTTCTTGAAGTTGAATATCAAGATGCTATTGCATGAGAAGAACATCTTGAAGATATAGTAGTTGGTCAGATAAAAAATATAATGTTTAAGAAATCAGACAATGACAATGACACAGAGGTTGGACACATGTGTAGTGGGAGATCATTTACAGAAGTTCCCCTAGTGAACCTGTTCTAGAAGGGTCACAAGCCACTAGCACATAATGAAGGGTTCTATAGTGGAGAAGAAGAAGAGATGTTGAATGAGGAACATTCATAGTCCACTAGGGAAAAGGAATAAAAGACTGAATAACTTCGATGAGAAGAATCAGAAACTTCAAGAACTGCGTCGACTGCCGAATTAAGTACTATTACTCCTCCTGTCATTTTAGCAGTGTTAAGTAACTAGAGTAGTCACAATTACCAGAGCACTCAGAGCAATGTTACCAAAAATTTAGTACATACTTAGTCAAGAAACCTAGGAAGATCTATGGCAAATGAAATGAGGCTACCTGTCTTTAGAGGAGATGGATCTGAAGATCCTGATCAACACTGGTTTTTATGCGAAGTTGTGTGGAGTATTAAGAATGTTAGGGATGAAGCAGTTAAGAGAGATTAGTTTAGTATTACCTTGAGGGACTGGGCACTGAGCTAGTACATGAAGTTTGTTACTGGAGTTACACAGCCTAAACCACTAAACGAGATCAAGACTGCGTTGAGCGCAAAATTCAAGAAACCTAAGTTGGAGTCGCAGTGAATTACAGAACTGAAAGAAATTAAACAGAAAGTAGCTGAACCTATTTGGGAGTTTGATCAAAGGTTTAAGACCTTGACAGGCCGATTGATTTTTTAGATTCCAGATGAGTAGAACAAGGAATGGTTCATTTCTTCCCTCTTACCACACATCAGAGTTCCTCCGATGCAACAAAAGGCTTCTTCACTGGCTTAGATATTGGAGATCACCATGAAACTAGAATCATCCCCTATGGGAGAATCTAGCTCAGGTAGGAGTCAAATTTTGAGTCAGCTAACTATCTTATATTTACAGGTCGAAGATATAAATAAAGACAAGGGAAAAGATAAAAGAGACGAGATCAGGTGTATCAGATGCAAATAAGAGGGCCATGATAAGGAGAAATGTCCCCTATTTCATAAGTACTTGGCCTCTGGAGCTTTGAGCCTTTTAAAGCAGGTTACTCTACCTTAGTGTGAGGTATGTAGAAATAGGCACTACCCTGGTGAATGCTATTACATAAAAAAATATGTTCAGATACCTACAAACCTCTACTGCACATTCTGTAAATTTGTGGGGCATGATGAGAAGGATTGTAGGTCTTACGATCTCTTGCATGAAAGATCCAGAGACACATATCGAATTCAAGGTGAAGTACAATAGGAAGGAAATGCTACGCAGTTTAACTCTCTAAGAAGAGGAAACTTCAATGCTCGTAGTGGATTCAGAGGAAGAGGACAAGGTGGAGGCATGGGTCAAGGTCGAGGTCAGATCATTTGTTATAACTGTGCACAACTAGGAGACTTGGAAAGGGACTGTTAGAACCCTTGTACCGCTTGCAGTTACTGCAACTCATTTGAACATGTCATAGAATATTGTCCCGCGTTGTTAACCAAACTTTAGGAGAGACGAGGAGGAAACCAGCAAGTACAATTAATCTCAGCAAAACCTCACATAGAGGATCCTAGATTCGTTGTTATCACTAGAGGAGGCGCTATTACAAGTGAAGACAGAGTGACCATAGATAAGACTACAGAAGAATCTAGGGTCAGAAGAGATGTAGAGAAGACACAAAATTTTGATCTGAGGAAATAAAAACAGACGTTTGAAGAAGTAAGAGGAGAATTTGGAGGAGACCAAGCTTCTTCTTCAAAGGCACAACCATAAGTGAGAGAATGTGGAATGCCTTTGGAATTTGATCAGTATGCATCACCTGGAGAAGGAAAAGAGGTAAGCAAGCTTGTTAGTTTCTTGTATACGTTCATTGATTTGATGAAGGATGAAAGAGCCATACAAGAACTACAACACTTGATCCAACAGTATGAACCAGGGAAGGTATATCCCTTACTAAATAGAGTAGTACATCAAGTATCCAGAAAGAGAAGGAAAAATAAGGAACTACACCTTAATGCTCAGATTGGAGATTATGACATAGATTACATGGTCCTCGACTTAGGGTCTAAAGTCAATGTTATGACGAAGCAGACCTGAGCACTGATGGGAAAATATAAGTTGATTTATTCCCCTATCAGTCTTAGGATGGCTAATCAGTAGGAATTAAGCCCCTTTGGAATACTGGAGCATGTCCCTGTGGACATCGACAGGGTAAGAACGTTTGTAGACTTCGAAGTAACTGAGATAGTTGAGGATAGTTGTCCTTATCCTACACTGTTAGGAATTGATTGTGCTTTCAATCATTCTACCATGGTTGACTTAAAGAAAAGAAGAATGACATTTGAAGGTGATGGCCTCAGGGTCATTGCACCTCTGGATCCTGATGAAGGTCGAAGATACAAAAAACCCATCAAAGAAGAAGACCGCACATATGAGCTAGAGAATATATATAAGTTGATACCAAGACAACAATATTACATTAATCCTACAGTAGATGGGAATTTAAGTTGGTGAAGTGAAAATGCATGCTCATCAGATTCAAAAGAAGCACTAGAGAACTGGCAGAAAAAAATGTATGAAGTATATGCGTGGAGGTGTGCTAGATTGACCAGGGAAGTTCATTGGATTGCCACAGAAGTAAGAAATCTGCCCACATTTGATGGCTTAAATCATTTAGAACATTCTTGTCATAATTTGAAGAAATTGTACTAGTACAACAATGAATTTTGACACTGGATGAAGCATTAAAATAAATTCCATCAAGATGGTGGGGAACACATAAGAAGAACATCACAGAGTGGATACAATGTCGCACTTTGATGACAGTGCGCTTTTTAGAACAAACTGACGGGTGTGAAGTGACATACACAGGACAAAGTTTTCCAAAAGACCATGTGTGAAGTTGTGAGGAAACTTGGAGAAGCATTCCTCAAAAGTAGTGGGTGCATACATTAATTAACACTTTGGATACAACACCTATCAATTGGTATCTACAAGCGGAACTGCACCTCACCACTACAGATTGTCAAGGTATGACTCATAATTTTCTAGCCACATTTTTATTTGAAAGTCAGTACCCTACAGTAGATCCAACTTTATAGGTTGTAAGATAGAAATACTTTGAGGAGGAACCTAACCTCCCTTTGGAGAAAGAAGAAGATGAATGGATTGCACCACTTCAGAAACTACAGGGTTGTTACAATATCAATGCTGATGAAGACTATGATCCTAGGAATGTGAACAACATCGAGACAGAAGGACAGAGAGACATAGAAGGACCAGGATTCAAACTACCTTTTATTGGACAACCAATCAAAATCAAGAAAGTTAATATTGGAACAAATCAACCCCCTAAGCTCGCAAATGTTGGAGATTATTGGGATGATGCCACTATTGACAAGATCACCGAATTACTGATGAATATCGAGACTTGTTTCCAACCAAGTTCATTGATATGAAGGGAATTAAAGGGCCCATGGGAGAGATGAACATTCCCTTGAAACCAGATGCAAGGCCAATCAAGAAGAGACCCTACAGATTGAATCCCAAATATAAGTAGAAAGTCAAGATTGAGATAGAAAGAATGTTGGAAGAAGGAATCATAGAACCTATTTAAGAATAATAATGGATTATTCATATGGTGGTTCAAGATAAGAAAACAGGAGAGATCAGAATCTGTGTAGACTTGAGGAAATTGAATGATGCATGTTTACAAGATCCATTCTCTACACCGTTTACTAACGAAGTGTTAGATAATGTGGGAGGATAGGAAGTTTACTCCTTCACAGATGGATTTTCCGGTTATCACCAGATCAGAATTGCCAAGGAAGATCGCCATAAGACAACATTTGCAATAGAATGGGGATCCTACCAGTACAAAATGATTCCTTTTGGATTGAAGAATGCACCAACCATATTTTCTAGGGTGGTGGTCAAAGCATTTAAGGAATTTCTACATAAATTTCTGGAAGCATATTTTGATGATTGGACTGTTTTTAGCTTATTGAAAAATCATATTAAATGTTTAAGATTAATGTTGGATAAGTGTAGGCAATGTCATATTTCCCTGAACCTGAAGAAGTGCATCTTCTTTTCACCCTTTGGAGTGCTTCTAGGCCATATTGTGTGTAAGCAAGGGTTGTTGGTAGATCCGTCCAAGATTGTCATTGTTGTTGATCTACCTCCTCCTACTTCAATAAGACAATTGCACACTGTGTTGGGAAATAATGGATACTACAAAAAGTTCATTAAGGGATATGCACAGATTACAACACCTATGGAGAAGTTGTTGAAGAAAGATTGTTAGTTTCAATGGACAGAAGAATGCCAGCAGAGCTTCGACACACTGAAATAGAAAATGGTCATTGCGCCTATTCTAGTTTTCCCAGATTGGAGCAAGGAATTTCATGTGCATGTTGATGCCTCATCCATTGCATTAGGAGAAGTGTTAGCACAACCAGGAGAAAGATATGTTGACCACCCGTTAGCCTTTGCTAGCATGAATATTTCAATAGCTGAGATAAATTACACTACCATTGAGAGGGAAGGTTTAGTCATGGTGTATGCACTACAGAAGTTTCGTCACTACTTGTTAGGAGGGCACTTTAAGATGTTCACTAATAATTCTGCATTGAAATACCTAGTCAACAAGCTAGTGTTGAGGGGAAGAATATGCAGATGGCTTCTGTTATTCTAGGAATATGATTTCGAGATTGTGGTCAAGCTAGGGAGAATGAACAAGGGACCTGACCACTTATCCAGGTTAGAACATGGAGAGGAACCTACTAGTCTGGAGGATACACTACCAGATGCACAGTTTCTGGCCATCATAAAGGTTGATGATCACTTTGTCGAGATAGTTCAGTTCCTATCAACAGGAATAACACCTTGCGAATATACAATCATTCAAAAGAAACAGTTGGTAGTTCGTTCTGCAGATTTTTAACTCATAGCTGGACAACCATACAATATGGGACCTAATGAGATTTTAAGGAGATGTGTTATGGAGGCAGAGAGAATACTAATTCTGGTAGAAGCACATGAGGGCATTGGAGGAGGACACTATGCAGGTAAATCAACAATGCAGAAGGTTCTTAGAGCTGGCCTCTGGTGGCCCACTTTACACAAAGACGTTAAGGAATACTACAGAGCCTGCAATCTATGCCAAAGAGTTGGGAAACCTTCTAGAAGAGATGATATGTCTTTATCACCATAGCTAACCTTACAGGCATTTGAGAAATGGGTCATTTATTTTGTGGGACCTATCAACCCACCAGGAAAGCGCACAGGAGCCAGATACATCATCACTACAATAGAGTATTTGACAAGATGGGAAGAAGAAAGATAAGTCAAGGAATGAAGTGCAACTACAATTGCATGATTCATATTTGATGATATCATAACCAGGTTTGGATGCTCGAAGGTCCTGATTAGTGATCAAGACACACATTTTATTAATAAGACTATTGAAGCCTTGACTCAGGAATTTGAATTTCACCATCAGAGGAGCACTCCATACCACCCACAGGTGAATGGTACGGTCAAAGCCTTCAATAATATATTGGAGACAACGCTGACAAAGTTTTGCAGTGTAAACAAGGACGATTGGGATGTCTTTATCACCATAGCTAACCTTACAGGCATTTGAGAAATGGGTCATTTATTTTGTGGGACCTATCAACCCACCAGGAAAGCGCACAGGAGCCAGATACATCATCACTATGATAGAGTATTTGACAAGATGGGAAGAAGAAAGATAAGTCAAGGAATGAAGTGCAACTACAATTGCATGATTCATATTTGATGATATCATAACCAGGTTTGGATGCTCGAAGATCCTGATTAGTGATCAAGGCACACATTTTATTAATAAGACTATTGAAGCCTTGACTCAAGAATTTGAATTTCACCATCAGAGGAGCACTCCATACCACCCACAGGTGAATGGTACGGTCAAAGCCTTCAATAATATCTTGGAGACAACGCTGACAAAGTTTTGTAGTGTAAACAGGGACGATTGGGATTTGAGAGTACCTGTAGTATTATGGGCCCATAGAACCACTTGCAAGAAGTTGACAATGCAAACTCCCTTTAAGTTGGTCTATGGTCTAGAAGAAGTCGTACATATGGAATACTTGGTTCCTAGTCTAAGAATTGCAGCCTTTACAGATATGGATGGCACTGGCGTTGTTCAAGGGAGGCTCACGCAGTTGGTTAAATTGGATGAAGACATGTTTATTGCAAGATTTCATCAACAGGTACAGAGGGAATGAGAGAAGGCTTACCATGACAGACACATCAAGAAGAAATCCTTTAAGAAAGGAGATCTGGTATTGGTTTATGACAACAAGTTCATGAAGCATCCAGGGAAGTTCAAGACACGTTGGCTTGGGCCATATGAGGTTGCCTATGTCACGGAAGGAGGAACTACACAGTTGAAGACTTTGAAGGGAGAATGGAAGGAAGTTTTTTTGAATGGGAGCCAGTTGAAATTGTACTATGACAACTAGCTTCCTCGCAACTCTTAATAAAAGTAGAAGGAGAAGGGTCTACGTACCAGATGCAGTTGAAACTGGGTACCAGATATAGAAAAGACATGTTTCACATAGCGGGGAAGAATAGAGCAGGAAGAACAGGTTGCGTTGTGCAGTCTGAAGTCGAAGTAAAACAGAAGAATCAGATCTACAGTGCCTTGGGACAAGTCACAGGTGAGTGTTGGGGGCCTGTTGGGCCTGGGTATGGATTAAGAAAGAAAGAGAATAAAAAGGGAAAGAAAAGACGAAGTATGAACTGTGCAAAAGACACATTGACTGAGATTGGGTCGAAGTGGTTAAATAAGAAGAAAATAAGGAGTGAAGCAAGGGAAATATAGTCGTTGAATGAGAAGATCAAGGAGAACAAATCAGCAAGTAAGATGGATCGTGAACAACTCAATAAGAAAAAAAATCCACCAATGGATGCTTTGGAGCACCTCGCGGGAAAGAAGGAAAGACAGGTCGGTGAAGCCCAGAAAACGTGGGTCAAAGAGGACCTAGGGTTTTATACACCTAGGATTTTGGATCTAGGGTTTTGACACCTAGACTTTGTCATGTAATGTATAAATAAAGGTCTAGAGGACCTAGGATGGGTTCATTCAGAGTTGGTGCTAAGTTGGTTGAGATTTAATTATTATTGTGTGAGTGAGTGATTATTCCTATGTGAGAGAGAAGTATTGTGTGTGAGAGCCTTTTGTATTGTAAGATCTTCAACTGGGTGCGCAGGGAGGGGAGAGAGAGAAAGAGAAAGAGATCTGCAAGCTAAGAGTGTAGATAGAACTGTATGTTTTCACATAATATATCACGAAACGCAGTTCTGTGGACGTATCCCTAGCGAGAGGGTGAACCACATATATCTTGTTGTTCTGTGGGATTGGTGTTGTTTTAGTTTACCTTCTATTATTTTGTTATTGCATCATTTTGTTAGATCTGAGATATAACTTCCGTAGTAGGCTTAAGAGAGGTAAAGAATAAATAGATTGTTGCGTGTCAGTTTTTTGGATCGACTTTGTATTTCCTTTGGTTGTAGACACATGTGTCCTACAACCCCTATTGCTACTTCGGGTGAGACTACATCTTATTCTCAGGTGTTTCCGAAAGGGCCAATAGTTAGGGCTTGTTGGTGCGCTGTTAGAGCTGAACCTTAGGTCTTCCCCTGTCCCAATAGAATTGAAGGATCTTGTTGCTAGGAAAAATTACCAACAACCAATAACAAACACTTGTTGTTACAGTGCAACTCACCCAGGAATTCACTCTTCAGGCCTAAAAACTTGTCTCTTTAGTTTCCATATCCAAATATGATCCATAGGCTCCATCGTGCCCTAGATTACACCCTCCATGGTTGCACCAGCTCCAAGCTCTCTTTTCTACTCCCTCTTGCTCCTCATGCAAAAAAAAATTATTTTCTAAATTTTCTGTCCCAACCCATACAAATCTCCTCTCCTTTGGCTTGATTTATTGACTCACACACTTCCCCAAGTTGAATTTCATGTGCCCAATAACTTTGGGATGTGACTAGTCACACCCACCCTCTTACATGTATTCAATGATTGGATTTGGGAACACTCAATAAAAAATTAGAAGGTTCATATACCAATATCACATTTAGGATAATGGGTTGAATTAATATTCATGGGTAATTCCCCCTTAGACTCCTATTGACCATTATCCTAGACTCTACCCTCTCTTTTGGATTAATTCATCCACCATCTATGTCCATGTCCCCTTAGCAGCTGGAATCACATTTTATTATTGAAACATAGAAATACAATTCGCATATTGCATCACTTGGTCATAGCCACACATTATGTCTACACTAATATTTACTTAAACTAGGGATTATAGTGGGGATGTTACATTCACCCCCCATACAATTATGTGTCATCCTTGGTGAACACTATGTCAATATACATATAAGAAAATTTACATAACAATACTTAGAAAATAAAATTATGCAATTTAACAACTCCAACAACAGTTCCAACCATAATCTCATGTTCCTATCAACTCGCCAAACCAAGGAATGAACCATTCATTTATCAGGGATAACTGAAGTGATGTACCATCCATTTATCAAGGATAACCCAAGAAATGAGGCATTATTTTATCAAGGTACCGAAGCAAATTTTTATAGGACTCTGAGATGTGGTCCCGAAACTATAGCTACTCAAAATGGAGTCTTGCATTCCATTTTATTCAAAATTTCAAAAACATTTCATGTATTATTCCTGCATGTTTTCTTCATTATCCCATGTAGCATATTCAATACTGTAGTAGGTCCATTGAACCTTCACCAACCCTATGGAGTTTTTCCTAAGAACTTTAAATTTGCGGTCCAAGATCAGTATTGGTTCCACTCGAAAATCCCCTTTGTGCTCCACCTGGATCACATTCCAATCAATTATGTGGTTAAGATCAAGCACATATTTATTTAATAATGATACAAGAAATATATGATGCACTCTCATGGATGTAGGAAATTCTTTCATGTATGAAATTTTCCCTACTTTTCTAATATTTCAAAAGGCCCAAAATATCTCGCTGCCAACTTTGGGAAACTTCATAATCTTAGCAAACTTCTCTTTTCCTTCACTTTTAAAAACACAGCTTCACCCACTTTAAAATATTTTAAATTTGTTTTCTTGTCTGCATAACATTTCTGCCTATCATGGGAAGCCTTTAAATTATGCTTAATAGTTTCCATCTGCTCTTTCATTTCCCCTAACAAATATGGCCCACCAATTGCTCTGTCTACTAGGTTATCCCAACTTGCTAGTGTGTTATATTTTTTACTAAGGACCCCACTGAGCCCCTCCTTGCATGAATCAATGCACACAAAAAATCTTCATGTGGATCTGCCATCTTCAATATTGGCACACTTGTCAATATGTGTTTCAGCTACTAAAATCTCTCTTCACACTTGGGTGTCTATTCAAATTTCACTCCCATTTTTTGCAAGGAGGTGTTTTGACTCACGATCTTTAAAAATCATTTTATGAATATTTGGTAATAACTGGAAAGACCCATGAATGATCTAACCCATGTCACATTTCTTGGCACTGAACATCCTGTAATTGCCTCTATCTTTTCGAAATCCACTTCTATCCCTTCTACTGAAATTATATGCCCCAAGTAGTGAATCTTCTTTTGATAAAAATATGCACAACTTAGCACACAATTTATGCTCTCTTAAAATAAAGTATGTGTTTTAGCTACTGAAATCTCTCTTCACACATGGGTGTCCATTCAAATTTCACTCCCATTTTATGCAAGGAGGTGATTTGACTTGCGATCTTTGAAAATCATTTTATGACTATTTGGTAATAACTGGAAAGACCCATGAATGATCTAACCCATGTCACATTTCTTGGCACTGAACATCCTGTAATGGCCTCTATCTTTTCGAAATCCACTTCTATCCCTTCTACTGAAATTATATGCCCCAAGTAGTGAATCTTCTTTTGATAAAATATGCACAGCTTAGCATACAATTTATTCTCTCTTAAAACTTGAAACACCATTCTTAAATGTTTCTCATGTTCCTCTTTTGACTTAGAGTATATGAGTATATCATCTAGGAAAACAATTACAAACTTGTCCAGGTACTTCCTGAAGACTCCATTCATCAAACACATAAACATTTTCGGGGTATTTGATAGTCCAAATGGCACTACCATGAATTCATAATGCCCATATCTTGTCATGAATGTCGTCTTGTTTATTTATTATTCTTTTATCCTTAATTGATGATAACCTGATCTCAAGTCAATCTTAAAAAATATTATTGCACATTTCAATTGATCAAACAAATCATCAATCATTGGAAAAACATATTTCTTCTTTATGGTTACTTTATTCAGCTATCTGAAATCAATACACATCCTTAAGGTTCCATATTTCTTCTTTACAAAAAGAAATGAGGCTCCCCAGGGTGACACACTTGGATGTATGTACGTCGTCCTTAAAAACTCTTCAAGTTGCATCTACAACTCCTTCAATTTTGGTGTACCCATTCTGTATGGTTTCTTGGATAATGAGGCAGCTCCTGGCACACAATCTATAGAGAAATCAATGTCTCTGTTTGGTGGAAATATTGGGATTTCTCTAAAAACAAATTCAAAATCTCTCAAGATTGGATGGTCTTTAATGTTTGTCACTTTACATTTGGCTACCTCTTTCATATGGGTCGCAAAAATATGACACCCCTTCCTGAAACTCTTCTTCAATTGCATAGTTGAAATTTCTCTAAAACCTACAGCTCTTGGAATGCCTTGAATATTTCCTTTTTTCCCTTCTTCATCAAGATATATAATTGTCTTGTTGTAACAATCTAGGACAACGTGGTGTTTTTCCAACCAATCTATGTCAATTAGACCATCATATGAACCCAATGGTATGGTGTTTACATCTACCTTTATGTTGATTCCATTCATGTCTATCAAACAATATTTAACAAACTCATTGATCTTTCTCTTAGCTCATATGGCTAACTACACTAACCAATATTTATTATGCTTACTCCTTTACAAGACAAATATTTCAAGAATGCTAGGATTTATGCAACTATTGCTATCTCCAGAATCAATCAAAATTGTTATGGGTTGGTTATCAATCTTGCCTTCCACTTCAATCATGGGGGGTTGATATTCCATTTTTTTGTTGTCCAAGGACACATAAATACTTGGCATGCTTCCTCCCATGTATTTTTTTATTTCAGCCTCTTGAAATTTTTGGACAATCCACATTTTTTCTCCTTTGTGAGGGAAGTCCCTATATAAGTGATTTCCCTCACATCCCCAAAATGGAACAGGTTTTTTCTTTGGCATTTTCCCAAATGAATCTGCAGTATTGTGCTCATTTTGGGATGATTTACCTTGTTGATTTAGTCGGGTGTTGTTCGTGAAAAAGGGTGGCTTAAAAAAAATTCTTCCTTTGATCCTTTTTCCCTTTCATCTTCTAATTCCAATGTTTTTGGAAAATTGGCCTTCCTCTGCTTTGTTCATAAAGATTTCTTTCTCTCATTATGGCTTCCTCCAAAATATTGGGGTTATCATATTGTATCTTGTCACTATAGAAGGATGGTAACCCACTTAGAAACCTTTGGATTTTAACCTTCTCATCCTTGATTAAGTGAACGTACTTCAACAATTCAAAGAACCTCTTCTCATATTCCTCCATTGTCATGGTTCCCAACTTAAGTTCAAATAAATATTTCATATTTATTTTGTAATAATGCCTAGAAAAATATTTCTCCTGGAAATATCCTTTGAAATGCCTCCATGAGATCCTCTTCTCATCAAGGTTCTTGGCTTTCTTGAGTTGATCCCACCACATGGTTTCCTTTCCTTGCAAGTGGAAGGTGGAAATTATAGCTTCTACCTAGGAGGGGTAATCATGCAACTAGAAATATTTCTTCATTTCCAATAGCGAGGCCTCGGTCTCTTATCCTTTTATATTCTCACCATTGAAAGATGGTGGCTTGATCTTCCTGATCTCACCCTGCAAGATGTCTGCATCAGGCCTTCTTCTTTTCCTCTGAAAACGAGACACACTTGGGATGCTCGCTTGTCAGACAGTTGGATTAGGTTGATGAACACTTGGTATGGATTTTTGGCTATCATTGATTTAAACAATTCGAGAGTGATATTGTAGATTGATGTTAACCCTTAGTGATTGATGTCAACCCTTGGAGAAATTTTGGTTGCGAATTCAGGTAGCACAAAGGTTTGGGTAATGGACCCAAGTTTGTTTGATGTATACCAGTATGAGTTTTAATATATTTGAAGGTAATACTATTCTATATGAATAGTACATGTCATGCCATTTCCGATGGTATGTGGAACGTCACATAACTCCTTACAGTTAGAGAGTTATGACCATGTGAAGTTGGAAAACCGAGGTTTGGGTAATGGACCCAAGTTTGTTTGATGGATAATGGTATGAGTTTTGATATATTTGCAGGAAATACTATTCTATATGGATATTACATGTCATGAAATTTAAAGTGGTATGTGGAATGTCACATAACTCCTTACGGTTAGAGAGTTATGGCCATGTGAAGTTGGAGAACCCTCATGAGTCATCTAGAAGCCCCAAAAAGTCAAAGTAGTCAAAGTGTTTGCAAAGAATGAATTATTTAAATAATAAAGTGAAGTGATGAGTGTACTATAAATCAAAGTGGATACAAAATAAATTATTTAAATAATAAATTTAATGGAGAAATTAATAAGTAGACAAGTGGTTAGAAGTGGGTTAACCCTAAAATAAGGAGAGTGGGTTAAGATGGATAAAAGGTAACCCCTTGAGGAAGCTACATGAAAGTATAAATAAGAGGAAATACTCTCTCATTTTAATAAAACTTGAGAATATTGGATACCTACAAGTGACTGAACAAAGGATATCTAAGATAAATTTCAGAGGGAAGGTGAAGTAAAGAAGACTGAAATTCAAGGGAGGATAAATTATTTTGATGATGCTTTCTAAGGTATGTTATTTATAGGTCATCTCACCATTTTTGAAATATATTTTTTTCTAGAATGAGTCAGATCATGAAATTGGGAGGCCATTGAGGAAACATATCCAAGTATTTGTGGTACAAATTTCATCTTGTGGTCATTGTATTTTTGGAGTTACACTCCATAGAAAATAGGGTTTGTGGCTAGTCCTGAAACTAGTCTAAAACATGTGTTTCTGGTAAAAACGTCATAACTTCTTCATAACATATCCAAATTTAGTAAACCAAAATGTGTTGGTTAGATTATAGTCTGTAGTATTCTGTGTACAATTTTCAGATCCATACAACAAATATGTTGTGTGGGGCAGGCTCTACAAGTTCTCTCTCTAGAATAATCCAAAATTCAAAAAGGTATGCCATTTTTGCTACAACCCCTTTTATGAGAGGTTCTAAGTAGTGACACCTGGAGGAATTGCATAAAACACATTGAGTAACATTGTGTAATATTTTCATATATTTACTCATTACAAGTACATAGTTATGATTATTTCAAGTTAGCATTGTTGACTAATCCAAAATTAGTCATGTGAGACTAAAGTAAAGTTTAATGAAAATTATAGTCTCTTGTTGTTAAACTTAAGGAAGGTTTGTAGGCATGTGATATTATACACCAGGTCTATTGCAAAGTTACAAATCAGATTTGGATGATGAAATTGATGAGGGCTTTTGGTTGAGGTACATGTTGGGTACATGGCTGAGACAAGTAGTTGATGATTTGTCACATACTTGAGGTGTATAGTTGATGATGTTGGTACATCTTGATGAGTAGTTGATACATGTTTGGTACATACTTGGTGCATGGTTGGAGGCACTTGTTAGTATTATTGTTGACACATGGTCTATGGATGATGTACCATACTTGTATTGGTATATTATTAGAAGCACATATTGATCTTGGTGATGATTATGAGTTGTTGTGTTATGCTTGGTTGATGCACATCTTTGAGATTTGTCTTGGTGATTGATCTTGGTGAGTAGATCTGATTTGGTTGATAAGATTGAAGAGACAGGTTGTTGTGATAGGTTTTTTGGACAGGTTGTTGTGACATGTTATTTGTATAGGTTTGGTGCATTGTTGATGCACTTGTTCATGGTACATGTTGAGGTATAGGTTGGTGCATGGTTGATGCACTTATTTATTGTACAGGTTGATTACAAGTTGTTTGGTACAGGTTGGTTCATGGTTGATGTACTTTTTTATGGTACATGTTGATTACAGGTTGAGGTATAGGTTGATGCATGGTTGATGCATGGTTCAAGTTATTGGTACAGGTTGTTTGGTGTAGGTTGATTGGTATAGGTTTACAACAATATATCTCATAGTGATAGTGTGATAGTGGTTCCATCATTCTACTTATACATCAGGGCGGTTGGAAGGGGAAAGTATAGTTGGTTGTATCCACCTCCAGTTGTAGCCGGAGAACATAGGGGATCGTAGCCTCCTTCTAGTTGTAGCCAGAGAATTGGGGATTTGGATATTCCCTCAAGTTGTAGCCTAAGAAATTAGGGGTTGGAGCCTCCTTCCAGTTGCAACTGGAAAAAAAAGGAAGTTGGTGCTTCCAATGAATGCAATTCTTAAAGACATGTAAGAAAAAACATTCTGTAGTTTTCTCTCACTTTGGGATACCACGTAAAAACTCTGGTGTACTGATTATGTGTATGATTGCTCATTTTTTCATTGTTTATTTACTCTGCAACTATTGAATGATAATGATACATTGATATAACACTTTCATATTGTGGTTAAAAAGGATTGAATTTCTCTATTACTGATTCACCCCCCCTCTCAATAATCCAACAATTGGAATTTGAGTAGGTTCCTTTAGGAAATAGTTTAACCACTAGAAGGAGATCATGGATTATTCTGCAAATGGAGTACTATTGTTTAATGGTCATAATGGTCTAAAGTATGAGATGTGGAGCATAAGGATGAAAGTATTTTTACAAGCATAGTGGAATTATATTTGGCTATAATTTGTTACAGGATATGATAGTTCAAAAAGGGAAAAGACTGCAACCAAGAAGGAATTGAAGAAGAATAAAAAAATAGCAATGGATTTCACTTGGGAAGGATTACCTAATCCGGTAAGAGAAAAGGTTGGTAAATTTTCATCAGCCAAAGAACTTTGGGATAAGTTACATGACATATATTCTTCACCCATCACATATTCAGAAAATGCCAAAGAAGATGCAGGTACAGATCAAGAATAAATATGTTCACAATGTCAAACAAATTCTGAAGATGAAGAGTACATAATCAACATAGGTATGTTGTTTTTCTTTAATTGTGAAAAACGTGGACATCTTGAAATAGAATGTCATGAAGGAAATGAGACAGAAAAACAAATTGAAAAAGAAGACAATTATGAGGCTGAATTGATTAGTGCTTTAGATGAACTAAGAGAAGAAAACAAGTCACTCAAGAAATAATTGATTAAACAAAAGGAAAGTGTTTACATTTTTGAAGAATCCCAACATGTCATCGAGAACTTAAGAACTCAGCTAGAAGAACCTAGAAAGATTGAAGAAAATCTTGAATATCAAAAGAAGTGTTTGGAATCCAATATAGCAACACAGAAGGAAGAAGCAGAAATGAGAGAGAAGATATTGATAGATCATATTAAGGAAATAACTAATGACCTAAACCAGCTTGAATCAGAGTTTGGTCAAGAAGAGAAAGTACTTGAAGAAAAAATAATCACATTAAAAATTCAGCTTGAAAAAGCGAAGAGAACAAAAGAAGTCATGAAGTCTCAGATATTAAAGAAATAAGAAGAGGTTGAGAAGCTTGAAGAAGAAGTTGTCACATTGAGAAGTAAAATCGTCAAGATCAAAAAGAACATTGAACAGATAGAAACATCCACATCAGTTATAGAGAATGAAGAGAAGCACTCTAGGTTGCTAGAAAAGAAGAATGAAGAAAATAGAAAGAGTTATGCAGAAGTACTCAAAGGAAGGAATCATGGTCAACCCGAATATAAAAAAACTATTGAAAATACATCTTCAAGAAGACCATATGTGTTCTAGCAACAAAGAAGCTTCAATCATGATCATGATCAGTCAAGACACAAATTCAGAAGGACTACACCACAAAGAAGATCATTCACTCCCAGGTATGCAAATTTATTTTATGGTTATTGTTTTTATTGTACTAATTTTGGACATAAGGTTGCA
>ML870798.1:6357-20042 GCA_009831015.1 Picea engelmannii | reverse complement strand
CCATGACTATGACTGGAGATAGGTCTTGTCATACTAATCCCTTATCTACACACAAGATCTATGTTGAGGTTAATATGGCAACCATTGCTGAAACATCACCTATCAATATCTCCAGAACTCCTGGCATCATAGACAATGTTTTTTTCAGAGCATACAGCTCCCCCGAGGAGATGCCAGGCATCGACCCACAAAGAGTCTATCATGAGCTAACTTTGTTGTTTTTCAAGCTCGCTTTGAGATTCGAAAGCAACATCTGGTGAGACTTCATTTATGCTTTTCGTTCTCATTCAGATTAACTAAGAAAAGTAACCATTATGGATTCTTCTTTAAGCCCTTTTCATACTCCTTAAAGATGAAAAGATTGTTGAGTGACCTTGTTTCTTCACACTCGTTCAATTGGTCCAGAAGAACGTTCCTTAAATGGGTCTCCTTTTAAGCCCTTTTCATACCCTCTAAACATGAAAAGATTTCCGAGTGATCTTGTGGCCTTTCACGCTCGTTAAACTGAAATTTGAAGTCACGTCTGTCCGGCGGTAGTTTACCCCTTTTTCGGTCCAAACGGTCAACTGTATGAACAAAGGTATACTCTATAGAACTTCCATTCTTTAGAAGAGTACTCTCAGGTATAATTTTATCCCTTTTTCGAGCTTGAGGGACTAAACTTACGAAAAAGAAACCCCCACAGAGTCCATAGTTAAGCTCTTTTCAAACTCCCTAAAATTGAAAAGATCGCCGAGTGACCTTATTCTTTCACACTCGTTCAATTGGTCGATAAGAATATTCCTGATGGAGTCCATAGTTAAGCTTTTTTCAGACTCCTTAAAAGTGAAAAAATGGCTGAGTGATCTTGTCCTTGTGACACTCGTTAAAATGGTTTTGAATTGATGTCTAATCGGTGCTAGTTTACCCCTTTTTTGAACCGATTAGACTATCTTCAAAAAAGGTACCCCAATGGAGTCTCCTTTTATGTTTTTTCAGACTCTCTAAATATGAAAAACCACCGAGCTTCCCTTCTCTGGGCTCATTAAACTTGCATCGAAGGACGTTACCATTGCGTGTTTTATTAACCGCATTTGCATACCTTATACACCAGCCTTGTGACAGTTTGCTTCTGCGTCTTAATACCTTTGGCCGCCGAAGGATTTTTCCTGAGTATCATTTTATTAGATCATCAGTCTTGTCCTTGTGCCTTGAACTTGTATGTTTGCAATACTCGTTCCTCCATTGTAATGTGATATTCCTTTATTCTTTTTCCACAGTTATTGAAAAGAACAAAAAAATCAAATATACCCCAAAAAGAGGAGGGGAAAAGTATTTTCTTTATTGGCAGCATAATGAGTCTCCCTTGGATAAAGCACATATGTCTGTTTGTTCATCAGACTATGGGATGTAGTACGACCTTAGGAAGCTTTTCTTGCTATATAGAGTTGCATTCTCCACCGTTTGTTTATTCTTCCAAACATATGGAGAGTTTGTGTTGCCTCCTACTTCGTAGACTTATGATTAACATATATGTTGCCTGAGTCTCATCACTTGTCATGCTATTGTCCAAGGGAAGTTTTTCACTAAACCTAAGTCAACCCCTCTGCAATATGTCTCTTGTCTKCATACCTGRCCATCCTGAATGTCCAATCAAGTCCTTGTTCRRAATCACTGAASCCTTCAGTCCGATCATCAAGATTATCAAGTCCATGATTGACGAGACATCAAAGACCTCTGAGTAGTGCAGTCGTACAGTCATATTACACTCMTACCCRAKTTTTGAAKATTTTGAAGTTGTTTCTCGAGCTTTGAASATCTCATCTCTAGCCATTAGGCCRAATCAACTTYTGGAAGATGGATACTTTATATGTATATCTTTATGATTTCGAGATGTAKCTCCACTGTGTATTGTTTGCRGCTACTCTTTATAGTTATTTGACATGGATCTACAGTGTATTTGATTGGTAGCCATGATTCTATTTTATCCTGAGCATGGGTATGCCCACCTCGGTGAGACATTTGTTATTTTGCAGAYGACACCTCCCAGTTCCTGATCCTTGGGCTCAATTGTTCRATGCATCAGTAAAGATTGGTAATGTATTTTGGCCATCAGATGCTCTTYTGACCTCACACATTAGGGGGCATCTGTTATAACCCTAAATTGCACTAGACATGCTTACCTGGCATCAGGCCATCTCATAKCCCTTCTTTGCCAAAAACTACTGAACAACTCTTCTAAAAACTCCATTTTTAAAAGTCCAYGCTAGTTGKCCCACTACAGCCCACRTGGATCTACARTGTCCATGCTAGCAGGCCCACTACAGCTCRCGTGGACCTTCAAAATCATGAAAATATGAAAGTTGCTGACGGGACAAAAAGCTATGGGTGAGTTAACTGAAACTCCYGGCCATGCATGGCCGAGGGTTCATCCAGATACCTAGCTCCTTCTAGCCTATCAAAGAAGGGGTGGGGGTCCCATTTGGAAGAGGAAAAAATATAGCAAAGAAACTCTRCCCATTTATGTATTCCATTGTCCCAACCCTTTAGCCTTTCCTAATGTCAAAGGAAATTTAAAGAAAAGMAGTTGAAGGAAAAAAGAAGAGGAGCCCAGGATCAGGTTCAAGGAGCGGTGGCTAGTCTCAACTTTTGTAAGTTGATTCATTTTAAGTAATAAAGAGAATGMTTTTCCCGTCCCAATTCATGAACTTTCTATGGTTTGATTAGTTTATGYTTGATTTCTAACCTGTTAGTATAGAAGTAGCATGCATGCATAGTTGTTGTTTGTCTTGAGTGCAGGTCATCTTTGGAAGGAGCATTGCGAACAAGTAATCAAGCACAACGGAGGATCGACATCAAACACCGATAACAAGGTAGGTGGATCTTTCCATGAATTTACTAGGAAAAGGGGATTTAAATCTAGGGATGTAGGTAGAAAGTAATTTCTATTCGGTCAAATCTGCATGCAAAGTCTGAACTCTATTTGCTAGTCCGTAGGGTGTTTTTCCCAACAACATTCTGGTGTCAAATAATGACAGATGTCTGCTTGTTCTATTTTTAGAACCCAAAGAGTAAAGAAAGGAAGGTGCTCTGCCCACAGGAAGGAGAACAAAGACAAAGAAGTGAAACGCATAAATTCCCCATTTTGTAACTGAAAACTTCTGGAACGATTGAGATTCTAGCGTTTAGAAGTTTGTATAATTATGCATTTTGAAGTGAGAATAAAGGCTGGACATTTCTTGGCTGATTGTAATAGAGACATTTTTTATTTTGAAAATTAATACAAAGCAATTAGAAGATTCCTGATTCCGTGAAGACTGAGTTATGAGTTTTGTTTTCTCTGTTATCTTACATCAAATTTCATTTCGCATATATTTTTGATGAATGCTTAGCCACAATTTAGTGCAACTTCTACTGTGGTGACCAATTTTTTAGTTGTCTACTCACTTGCAGTTTTTCCTCTATATTTTCTATCAGTAGGTACAAGACCTGTGAACTTTTTAGATCTCTATATTTTATGCTTCATCATATTACTTCTTGCCTTTTTCTTCTTCTGTTTATAGGGAGATATTCTCTTTTGATAGGAGCCTCACATTGTTGACGGCTTAATGTTTTCTCACATTTCATACATGATTCTTTAAAAAGTTAAATCAGTTATGGGAGAAGGCCTTTGGTTTGTGTTCTATCTTTAACATCGAATTTCGAAAGTTCTCTTTTATATGGTTAAAGAAAAAATTGAAGTGGCATTTTAAACCTTGAACTTTCTTTTCATTTCTTGTTCCTCCATGACTGTGCCCTTTGCAAGACAACCCAACATTGAACCTAGCCTATCAGATAAAACTAGCATCGCTTTGAACCTGTTTTACACCATACTTAAAACTGCCATCACCCAGGTCGAACTCGAATGTTCATGGGCCGTAATTGAACAGGATATCAACATCCAGGAACATTTTGAAGTGAGACATAGACAACTTAGAAATAAGCCTTAGCTTCCCTTTTCCCGAGGGTTGATTTTTTCCCCTTTTTATCTTTTACTCACTTTCAGATGCCTAAACCCTATACTTTTTAGCCTTAAGTACAGACTCTAGAACAACATCTTTCTGGAACCATTGTCAGGGACCGAAGTTACGAAACCTTTTCCCTGGGAGAATGACATTTTTGCAAGTTTCTACCCTTTGATGGTGAACAAAGGGTGGACACCTTCTAAAGGATTTTTATTTTATCATTCACTTAGAGAATCTATGCTTGAGTAAGCTGGCATTTGGTCAAAGGAACACCAGAAAAAACTCGTATGGTAAACAGACCAGGCTCGTTTCCGATCCCAAAAAAATACTGAAAACAAGAGGTTCCATTAAGCCAACCACTGCAATCTACTAGCTTAGGCACACACAACCCAAAGATAAGATTCCTTTTGAACCTCTAACTTCACATGAATCCCCCCCTAAAACCCTCAACCCAACTTTAGCTCTCCCTGAAGTCAAAAATGAAATTCATCCGACCACTTCTAGCGTACACAAAGGTGAAAGTCCCTCAGTAATTTTAACAGCGAGTGATATCATGCCGACTCTTCAGTTAGATTTACCGATATCACAGAGTCTCAAAGAGTATACCATACACTCAGATTCCATGCCCTTGGGTTCCCCTGATTACATCTCTTGCAAATCTGAGGAACCAAGCCCTCACATCCCTTTTCCCCCTTCTTCAGTTTTCTTGTCTCTCAAAAAAGATAAAGATTTTCTTTTAGTGTTCCAAAACCCTCTGTATAACACACCATTTTCCTATCCAATAGTATCGATGGCGGCCGTAGGAGGGGGAGGTGGAGAGGTTTTAGGAGGTGGAGGAGCTCCACAAGGAGGAGGATGGGGCCAAGGTCCGCCACTGCCTCCCATGGTTTTCACTAAAGTAGCTGCCAGATATGTGCCTCTGGTCCTTCCTATCCCTCTTCATGACCTCCTTGAAAATTACATGAAAAATGTGCCTAAATTTATAGGGGAAGGGGACTTGACCATGATAGAACATATAAATTTTTTTGATTAGTTCGTAGATATCTTAGGTCTTGAACACGAAGATGTATATTCAAGGTTATTTGTTCAGACCTTCGACGGATAGGTACGAACCTGGTTTTGAAGTCTACCCGTAGGTTCGATATTATCCTATGATGCCCTAGAAGACACTTTTCTTAGACAATGGGGTGAAAGAAAAGACCATTTGTACTATTTGACCGAGTTCAGGTCTTTAAGAAAAAAAAAATTGTAAATTGTTATGGAATTCATTCAAAGGTTTAACAAGTTATATAATAAAATTCCAGTCGAAGTTAAACCATCCCAACCCGCAGCCAAGGTAATCTTTGCAGGAGCCTTCAAACCCAATTTCGCACTTCTGTTGAGAGAAAGGAGAGGGGCTACCCTGACCTGAATGCAAGATGATGTTGTAGAGATCAAATCTAACATGATGGATTCTGGAAAATTAAAAACAAAAGTAGAAATGGGAAACCAAGAAACCAAATGTTTTAGGGAACAAGCGGGATCCTCAGGGCCTAGTAGATCCTCAAATGATAAAATGAATGACATGGCCAGGATAATTAAATAGTTATCAAATAATATTTCCAGAATGGAGCTAGATCAATCCAAGGAAGATCCTTTTGTTAAGAGGGAATTCAGAAGAAACCCCAACCCTCAAAATCAACAAAGACAAATTAAAAATGAAGACCAGAAAATTCAAACTCCTTTAAAAAATGAAAATTTTATAGGAAGAAAGGACCTGCAAGATTTCAAGGATCTGGAAGAAGACGTGACAAATTTGGGTGATGACTGCACATAGCCTTATTTAACTAAATAATATTAGGAGAAGTCCTTGGATGCTCAACAACCATCAAATAAAGATGATGACACAAACAACACTGATGTGTATGCCTATCAAGAAGTGACCGATCCTATAATGGCTGAGGTCCAACCTAAGTACAACCTGAGGCCTAGAAACAAACCCGCGTCGACTCCTCAACCCAAGAAAATTCTCCCAAGAGGTGAAATATACGAGCCTGCCCCAAAGGAGACCGAGATAGATAATAGCAAAATAAAAGGGGTAGATTCACAGAATCCCAAAGTAAAATACATTGAGACCCAAGCAAAAGAAATTAAGACAGTTGAAACACATATACTGGTAAATAAACTCATGGGAAATAAATCAGCACAAACAAATAAGTTGGAAAAGAAGGAGTCTAGGGTTTCAACTAGAGAAACGCACAAAGGTAGTGGAGGCTTCAGACTTGAAAATGAGATAAATAAGATCAAAATACCAATCCCTCTAGTCGAATTAGCAAAGAATCTTGTGTATCGGAAGCAGATGACCAAAATGATAGGTTTTTCGGATCCAGAAAGTCACTCTGACGTGATAAAATTGGAAGATGATAAGCCTAATATCACTTTTGGTCCACATTTCGAGGGTGCCAGAGACATCGTCGCTCCCTTCTATATTACCCTAAATGTGCATGATCGGTTGCTGCATAACTGCATGCTAGATTCTGGAGCCTCACATAATGTAATTCCCAAGTCTATTATGGACAGACTGGGCCTCGGGATCACCAGGCCTTATGGATACCTGTACTCTTTCGATTCAAGGAGAGTTAATTGCATGGGTATGATAAAATATTTAGTAGTCACTCTTGCACAGGTTCCAATGAAAAGCATCCTGATGGATGTAGTTATCGATGATATACCTCTGAAGTATGGCTTGCTACTATCTAGGTCGTGGGGAGACAATCTTGGGGGGTCTCTTCAACTAGACATGACATATGCCATGATTCCTGTGTTTGGTGGGCAATCTACTTGGCTATACAGGGAAATAAGGCTAGCATACATAGTGAGCGACCCACATGATCCTAACAATTATCCTGTTTATGTTGCCAATCAAGATCTAGGGAATTGTATTTTGTCTTTTGATGATGGTGTAAATAGTTGTACAGAAGACAATTACATAAATGAAAATGAATCAGGAAAGATAGACGAAAATATGTATAGCACTGGAATTTGGAAAATGTATTTTTACGGTGCCTTGTCATATGAAGGAGAAGGTGTAGGAGTATTGTTTGTATCACCTGGAAATGAATTTGTGATTCCTTTCTCTTACAGGCTTCAGTGGGATATAGACTACGCCAATAATGTATGTGTGTATGAGGCTCTAGTCTTAGGGTTGGAAGCTGCCAGGAAACTGAACATAAGGAACTTGGAAGTATACAGAGATGCAGAGTTGATAGTGAAATAGATAAATCGGCAATAGCAGGCCAAACACCCAAGATTAAGATCTTACAAGAATTGCGCTTGGGATTTAATAGAAAATTTCTTCTCGTCGGTAAATGTTCATTTCATCCCACGCTCTGAAAAATTGCAAGATGATTCATTAGCCAAAGTAGCCTTGATGTTTCCCCCCCTTACAACTTTCAAACTAAGGTACCACATAGAGGTGAGGAATAGACCTTCCATAACAAACAACATCCAACACTGGCAAGTGTTTGAGGATGATGAACAAATCAGGAAGTTCCTCGAAATGGTGGATGACTTCGTCGAAACTCACATTGACCAAGAAAACCAAAATGACCACACATGGATCATGCAAGAGGGAGAGGATCCTCAACAGTTCCAGGAAAAGATCGCTAATCATCACATGTTAGTTTTAAAGAACAATCATATTCCAAAGGGACTAATCCCTCTGGAGAGACTTTTCGACCAAAATGATATGCCCTTAAAATTGGCTTTGCAGCCCCAACCAGAAGAGGTTGAATATTGCGACATAGGGACCGAAGAGGAGCCTAGGATGGTAAAAATATCAAGGTACCTTCCTCCCGATGTAAAAATCAAGTATAAAGACTTTCTCGGGCGGTATAAAGATGTTTTTGCTTGGTCATACGAAGAGTTGAGAACCTATGACACCACAGAGATTGAACACAAGATACCCATAAAGCCTGGTGTCAAACCTTTCAGACAAAAAATCAGACGAATCAATCCTATTTTATTTCCCATTGTCGAAAGGGAAGTCAAAAAACTCCTCGACGCAAAAATAATCGTACCACTGAAATACTCTGACTGGGTAGCAAACTTTGTCCCAGATAGAAAGAAAAGTGGGGAGATCAGACTGTGTGTTGATTTTAGAAATATAAAAAAGTCCTCCCTCAAATACAATTACCCTCTACCCAAAATGGATCACATTTTAGAAAAAGTAGTTGGGGCAAATAGGATGTCGATGATCGACGAGTTTTCTGAGTACAATCAAATTGCTTTCAATGAGCACGATAAAGAAAAAACAACCTTCACCACCCCTTGGGGTACATTTATGTATGAAAATATGCCTTTTGGTTTAATGAATGCAGGTGCTACTTTCCAATGTGCTATGGATATCACTTTCATCAGCAAAAGGGATAAATTTGTGGTTATCTATCTTGATGACCTAACTGTTTTTTCTAAATCCGATGAAGATCATCTGACACATCTCAAGCAGACATTTGAGAAATGCTGCATGTTTGGTTTGTCTTTAAACCCCAAAAAGTCTCACTTTGTTATGCAAGAAGGTAAACTCTTGGGCCATATTGTGTCTCGAGATGGAATTAAAATTGATCCTAAGAGGGTTGAAGCTATAGACACCATAAATATCCCTAGGAATGTAAAAGAGATTCAATCATTCTTAGGAAAATAATTTTTTTGAGGAGATTTATCCCAAACTTTGTTGAAATCATGAAGTTGATCATAGTTATGCTAAAAAAGAACAACGAAGTGAAATGGATAACAGAATCCAAAGCATCATTTGCACACATCAAGAAGGTCATAAGCGAGGAACCCATACTGGAAATCCTTGATTATCTAAAATATTTTTTGATTTTCTCATTCGCCTCCATACACACACTTGCCATGGTACTCCTCCAGAAAAATGAAGAAGGTTTCGAGCAACCAATAGCCTTTTTTAGCAAAATTCTTAGAGACACTGAACTTAGATACGATATAATGGAAAAGTAAGCATATGCTATGGTGAAGGCATTAAAATATTTCAGAACCTACGTGCTACATTCCAAGGTAATTGCGTACATACCCACCAGTTCCGTAAAAGACATTTTGGTTCAGTCTAACAGTGATGGGAAAAGGGGATGGTGGCTTGCTAAAATTGAAGAATTTGATCTGGAGATAAAACCGACGAGACTAGTAAAAGGACAAGGTTTGGCTAAGCTCTTAGCTGAATCAAATTTCAGAGCCCTTAGAATAAATGGCCTACGGGGATGTGAAGAGTGTGTGGACATGAATGAGCTTGATGAACAAATAATTGCAATCAGAATCAAAGAGAAGTTTGCCTCATCAGATTGGTATAATGACATAGTGTCCTACCTGTTGACTTTGAAATGCCCAAGCAACCTATCCCCATCTAAAGCCAGGACATTGAAGCTGCATGCGGTGAAGTACTGTATATCTGAAAACCAATTGTATTGGAAAGACCCACTAGGATTCTTGTTGGTTTGTTTAATTGAATCAGAAACATAGAAGGTCATAAACAAATTTCACGAAGGAGTGTGCGGAGGACATCACACTTGGAGCGAAACGGCTTATAAGATCCTAAGGGCAAGATATTATTGGCCTAAACTTTTCTCATATGTCAACGCCAAAGTCAGAGCCTGTCACCCTTGCCAATTATTCACAGGCAAGAAAAAACTCCCAACGCTACCGTTCGTTCTGGTCAAAATGAAAGCCCCTTTTCAACAATGGGGACTAGATTTTATAGGTGAAATTAACCATCATTCCAACACTCAACATAAATGGATCCTGACTGCTACAGATTACTTTACCAAATGGGTGGAGGATATTCCAACTAGAAAGGCAACAAATTCGGTGGTAATGGATTTACTAGAAGAAAACATTTTGTCTAGATTCGGCTGCCCCCAAAAGATAGTCAAAGATAATGCCTGGGCATTTAAATCCATGGCTATGGTAAGATTTTTCCATAAGTATAATATAGTGTTCCATCATTCCACAACATATTAACTCGAAGGAAACATGCTAGCCGAGTCTTCAAACAAGAGTCTAATCACTATAATTAAGAAAGTGTTGAGTGGAAACAAAAATCTTGGCATGTGCATTTGAGATACGCTTTGTGGGCGAATCATATAGGTACAAAAATATCTATCGACACTTCTCCTTTCCAAATGGTATACAACACTGATGCAGTATTACCTATAAACCTAGTGCTTCCCGTAATGAAACTTTGGTAGGATGAGAAAGAAGAACCAAATCATGTCACGAGAATAATAAACCAGCTGATTAAAGTTCAACAACACAGGGATGAAGTGGATGAAAGGCTACATAAATACTAGGAAAACATGAAAGCGTTATTCGATCGTAAGACCAAGGATAGAGAATTTCTCCCTGGCGATTTGGTTTTGAATGGGATGCTAGGAAGGAAGACTCAACAAAACATGGTAAATTTGATCATATCTGGTATAGACCTTTCAAATTCACAACTCCTGAGGGGAAAAATTTGTTTCTATTAGAGAATTTGGACAGTAAAATCCTCAATGCCCCTATCAAAGGGCGTTATTTAAAACACTATATGCAATAAATGGTTTCCAAAATTTCCACTATATACTGGTTTGTGTTTTCTTTTTTATTTCAGAAATTTTCTTTGGTAAGTCTACTTTCATCACAAATAAAATAGGTCAGTGTATGTTTTTAGAAGTAGAGATACAAAAATTTTAACGCATTCAGTTCTTTTAAAGCCCTGATACTCTCTGTGTTGTTCCCTTACAGGATCCCAGCTTGCAGCCCAAACGAGTGAAAGGAATAAACATATGATCATATATCGGAGAATAAATTCGTCGAAAATAGGTGATAGAAAAGATTTTTCATTATTTTAGAAGAGAAGGAAGTGGTAAGGCAAAGGTACGAATTCCAGAGAGGTCTGTATTTCAAACGAAGGTATCTAAAGTGTTGTGACGGTCTCATAAGTATGATATGGCATTAAAAGAATGAGTTCTTACTCTGGGTCCTAAGAGTTTCACTTAGATAAATATAAGAGGTAATTAAAATATGCATAAAGAGTAAAGTGTCTTAGACAAAAGGTTCCAAGAGTCGGGTTTAATCCATCACCCCTATTTTTCGAATTCCAGACCTTTCTTTGTCACCCTTTTTCTGTCCTTGGATTTACCTTCTTCAAAATCCAAGCACCTTTCTGGGTTTCCTACAGGGGAAGAAGAGGTTACATTTTATGTTTGGAAGCTGGAAAATAGACCTTGGAAAGTAAGCCAATCCTCATAAACTCCTCAGTCTCCTACTAAACAAAGTTATGCATAGGTTGATCCTGACACTTCTAGGTTTTTTAACAGTCTTTGAAGGATTGAGGCTTGCTCAAAGGAAGGCCCTCGGAAGTATTTTTTCCCTTTTTCCCTACGGGATAAGGTGTTTTGAAAGTTAAGAGAAGGTTGGTCCTGAGTAATCAAAGCAATTTGACAGACCTCCACTGCGAATATTACACAGATATCATCCCTGGTATGCCTTATACAAACTGATTTCCCCCACTTCATGTTTTAAAAAGTAAAATATAAGAAAAATGGTGAAAGAAAATTCATATTTGATTGCCCCCATCTAGTCTAAGAAGACAATGAAAGGAAATTCATAAATGATTTCCCTCATCTCAACATTTAAATGCATAATTACGATTCGAAGTGGTGAAAGGAAATTCAGTAAAAATGGCTAGATAACTTCACCGGGGTATTGAACAGGCTCATTGGCAGTGAAGCAATATCTGAGATATCTGTAAGGCTGTCATACATAATTTTCACTCTACTCTGGTAACCAGCCTTTTCGAAACCGAATCTGCATCCCAAGTTTAGACAGGACCCCCCCCTGATTAAAAGCATGAAATTTACTTCATTTGATGCAAGACAAAATTTCCTAGGACTGTTTCAATTATCTTAAAGAAAACTTGAATTCAGTATCGAGAAGGAGATAGTCATCGAAAGGGATGCAACTGAGTTTAGAACGCAATTGAATGTTGAAAATATTTTTATAGGTAAAGACAAAATATTTTTTTCCCTCTGTATCCCCTTCCTAAAACAAGTTTCACAGAAAGAAACCAATGACTCCATTTACCCAATACAGGCACTTGGTCTAATGTTCTTCCCATCTCACAGGAAGACGAGATCCCTAGTTGGAGCCTATGTTGGAGCCGCCTTTTACAAGTGTTGAAATGTAATTCTTAAAATCAAAAGTTTACCCTGACATGTGAAGTGGCGATGGCCATTATAGTCCTAAGTCACCGTCGCTTAACCATTAAGAAAGTCTATCACTTTTATTACCTCGTTCTATCACGCTTCGGGAGTTACAAGTAGCAAGGTTTTCAAACTCTTATATGTGAAGTTGCAAAACTGTTTTAAAAAGTTCACAAAGGTTGGTGTCAGGGGTAAGTCACTTTAAACCCTAGTTAAGCACTATCGGGGTTTCGCGACTCAGCGATCGCTCTCCCAAAAAACTATACCTTCATAGTCCTGAGTCGCGAAGTCGTGATTTTTATTAATTAGGCATGGATTATTTAAGAGCTTAAGTCAGATCACGTTTTTTAAACTAAATCGCATCATCGCGATTTCAGGTTTTGGGGGCTCAAAGGGTAGGAGTGATTTCTCCCGATATGCTAAACGTCGAAAAGGGGAAATTAAAGACTAAAACAAACTTAATTAAAGTGGCTAAGTAGGATTAATCGATGCATCAATGAAAACTTTAATACGCATTGTCTGCGGAGTAATTTTAAATGATTTTTTCACTGATTCGTGCTATGACTCGTCAAACAATTATGGCATTTATTTGGACTACAACGAGGTGACAGATAGTAGGATCTCACTTTTACTGTAAAATCTTTCTTTAATCGATTGGACCGTTTGGTTTTCAAGGACAACAGGGTTTTAAATGACTAAGATAAGGGGTTTGTTTCATTATTTCAATTTTATTTCTATTTTGGACGCAAATTTTTTTTCATCAGGATAACTTCTGTCTGTATTTACAATTCTTACTACAGGTGATCTGCGTACAAAATTCTCTTTCATGTCTCCACGAAAGGCATTCAAGGAATCTTCCGAAAGTTTAGGTTAGGGATCTGATGTTTTTTTTGATACTTCACCCCAAATTATTAATACTATCAAAACCTAGACATACATCTCCGACATTCTTCAGTTTGAATTGATGAACAGTTCAGATGATTCCAACGATAATGAGAAGGATGATTTGGCCACCAGATACAAAATCGTCACTCGGGAAGAAATGCACAAAATAGCGGCAAGACCACGACTCCTCCCCTATTATGATATGATCATATGGGTGCTATACTATGTGGATATCCTGACCAGAAATGTCATCAGCGAGAAGAAGGTGACGATTGAGACTTTTAGACTAGAACATTTGCAGGCAATGTATCACCTATCACCCACACCAAACTTCACGTATAATGTTGAATTTCTAGAAGGTTTCAAGGAGAAGGAATGCAAAAAATATGGCAGAAACTTGTCCAATCTGATCAGGAATTGGGTTTCGCACCCCGCAAAATTTAGGGCAGATTCTAATGGAATTTATTCAATCTCCTCCTTAGAGCCACCATTCAGGTATATAGAAATGATGGCCTGTAGGTTGTATGGGAGGTAGGACACCAGACATTTTTTTCTCCCATGGGTGCCTATGAATCATACAGTC
>ML870796.1:3982-15857 GCA_009831015.1 Picea engelmannii | reverse complement strand
ATTTAAGGTGGACATTGAAATATTTTTGAAATGTCACATGTCAATTCCATGTTGCACACAAAAAGAATTAAACATCTCCCATTTTTTAAATGTCACATGTCAAGTCCATGTTAAGCATAGAAAGAATTATACATCTCCCTCATTGGGCTATAGAAAGTGCCTTTTGACACAATCTTATTCTATCCATGCTTTGAGCTTAGACAATTAACATTTAATAGATAACGTTTATTAATTTTATGATTTGTGAAACCAAAAGAGTGTAGATTTGAGTGTGGTTCATAACACTAAAATAAAAAAAATAAAAAAAATCTAGAATTGAGTTTGGCTCATAACATTAATATAATGGAACATAATGGGGGTCGCAAGTGTAGGGTAGGGGGTTATTCTTGTTGATGTTTGGAAAACATCCGAAGACATTCTCTTAGAATAATAATTAATAATATGATTATTGATTATTAAATATCATATATAATAAAGTAAATGATAATAATAAATAGTTATTGATTATTCAAGGGACACATCCTTTCATGGATGGTCACCATATGTTCCCTATATATGAAACACTCATCATTGTAATAATATATCGATCATATCTCATATGAAGAAAACCAACATGGTATCAGAGAAGGACTGGGCTAACTCTCTCAAAGGAGGGCCCATGATCTTGAAAGAAAGTTGCTTCTTGTTTTAGCTGTGTGAATTCTTCGACCTTGAATTCTCTTCTTCAACCTTGGTCCCTGACCCCATCACAGTATGAAAAGGTTTCATAATTTTATGCTCGAATTCTTTGAGCCTACCTTGCATCTCCTTAAGCGTGTAGTCGATCAGGGAGAAGTTAGCACTCATATGATTGGTGATATCATCAATCTTGCTTTCGATTCGATGAAGCTGAGAGAGAGGATCATGTTCTAAACAAGAGTTTCTCATGCTTCTACTTCCACTTGTGATTGAATGCTCCAGAATAACATAATGGACAATGAGAGAGGTTGTGCAGGAGGAAATACAAACAATAAGGGATTTGGCTTGATTTTCTCCAATAAGTAGGTTAGGTTATTTTTGTGGGAGTGCAACATATGACTCCTTCCTCATCCATCGAGTTTCACTAGAACTAATTTGATACTGATGGCTCTTAGGAAAACTACCATGGGATACTTGGAAACAAGGAAAGGGTGGTCTTCCATTTTTTTCGTTAAAGAATGAACCTGGATCGGTACAGCTCAAAGAATAGGCCACCAAGAAAACCGATGGTTGCAGTGCAAGGGTTGAGGATAGATTTATGTTCATATACAGATAGTGAAGATAAATGGAGGACACAATTTCCATTCTCTTAGTGTTTAATTATACAAATAATGAAAACAACACAAAGCCTGCTCCAGTGCTGCACATTTTTGGCCGCTACGACAACCATGGATGGTGTATCACAATATTTTCTTTGCAGTTTCTATTAAGAATAAAAACATCGTTACGAAAGTAAAGTTTCTACATAATGATTGCATGAGAAAATTGAAATCATCAAAATTAAGAAGCACCAAAGATGAGCAAGACTATATGTTGTGGATCCCAACCTTTACTATAAGGTTGATGGGGATGAATCTTTGATTCTAGTACTATAGGTTGATGATCTATTCCTGGGGAAGAACACTTGATAGCTTGGTACAGAGAGGAGCTGTGGAGCTCGAGTACATAACCATGGATAAGCAGATAGCAGACATTCTCACCAAGCCGTTGTCTAGAAGGAAGTATGAGTACTTTAGAGACAAGCTTGGCATCATGCGTAGAATGTCCACCCTCGTTAAGAGGGACGTGTGGTGTTTTCTCTCCTCTAGTCAACTAACCCCTCTGGACAAGAGTTTCCCTAATTAGTCATGTGAGGTGACTAAGGGAGTAATGCTTAGTTGGGTACAAGTATTGCCTACACCATGCGAGGTGGCTAGGTGTGAATAAGACTATTGGGAGAGGATAAACATCACAACATGGTCATGGAGACTATGGAATTGGTTGTGTAACACTGGAAAACATGCTATTATCTATGTGCTACTAGTGGATTGCTACGTAATCGTGAGACTATGGCAGTGGTTGTGTACCACTGGACAATAGTTGTGTACTACTATGACATGGAAACACTTGTGTACTATTGGACGACATTGCAGTAGTTGTGTGCTACTGGTTGATTGCAACATAGTCATAAAGAATGTGGCGGATGATTTGAGCTATCGATGGCATGGTAGTTGTAGTATGCTACTATTTGATTGTAGAGTAATCAGTGGATTACTAGATGAAGGAACCAAGACATTGGTTTCACAAGGAAACCTCGATATGTCTTGGGGGAAATTGGTTCCATGAGGGAACCTCGTTGTGTCCTAGAGATTTTTGAGGCGGGGATCAAGAGGGAGTACATTGTTCCTCACAACCCTCAACAGAATGGGGTCGTAGAGAGGAAGAAAAAATATATTGTTGAGACAATCAAGGTGATGATTCATGATCAACATTCACCTATGTTTCTGTGGGCAGAGGCATCCATGACTTTAGTGTATGTTCAGAACAGAAGTCCTTGAGGAACATGACTCCCAAGGAGGCCTTCACCGGAGTGAAGCCTAAGGTTGGACACTTCAGGATATTTGGGTGTTCAGTATACATTCATGTACCCAAGGAGAAATGGACCAAGCTAGACCCTTCAAGTAGAAAGGGTACATTTGTGGGGTAAAGTGAGTCTTCGAAGGAATACCATATTTACATCCATGGTCAGAGACATATTGAGTGAGAGACATAAAGACATGGTACATTTTGAGAGAGAAAGATACCTCAGAGATATTCGTGTTATGTCGCAGCTATGAGCCACATCATTTATTCTAAACCTTCTTGCTATGAGGAGGAAACTAGTCATCCAGTATGGAGAGAAGCCATGATGGAGGAGTATCAGTCCATCATGAAGAATGATGTGTGGGATATTGTTTCTTGACCTGAGGGGAATTTTACAGTGACTTCCAAATGGATCTACAAGATCAAACACATAGTTGAAGGGAGCATCGAGAGGCACAAAATGAGATTTGTTGCTAGAGGATTCTCTCAGGTGGAGGGAATAAATTATGAGGAGACATTTTCTCATGTTGCTTGATACACTTCTATTTGGATGATTATTTCCCCTGCAACATCCATGGGTTGGAGAGTACATTAGATGGATGTAAAGACAACCTTTCTCAATGGATAGATTGAGGAAGAAGTATACATCGAGCAACCATATGGTTTTGTGATACATGAGAAGGAGTCTCATGTGTGCAGGTTGAAGAAGGCCTTGTATGGACTCAAGTAACCACCTTGAGCTTGGTATGTGAAGATTGATGGACACCTGATAATTTTTGGGCTTCAAAAAAAGTGTTGTCGATCCCAACCTATACTACAATATTGTTAATGGTGAGTCCATGATTTTGGTCCTCCACATTGATGATTTATTCCTCACTGATACATCGAGCCTTATTTTTGAATGCAAGTATGCTTTGCCCTCTAAGTTTGAGATGAAGGACCTTTGTATGATGCACTACTTCTTGGGAATAGAGGTGTGGTAGAGAACTGATGAGATCTTTCTGATTCAGGGGAAGTACACAATTGATATATCGAAGAAGTGATGCAGTCGCTCCTTACTGTAGAAATACACGAGGATCTTGTAGCTACAAAGGAACAGTTTAACACGACAAAAAAAAAGTCTATACATCCAAGACAAAACTCAACTCAATCTTAGTCAGATCATATTATTCCATTAAAATACCCTAACTGAAATGAGCCAAAAAAACTCTCAGTCCTCAAAACAGGACACGTAGGTCCTCAGACATATTCACGAACTACAGTTGCAACCTACAGCCACTAAACAACATAAAACAGAAAAAAAAAAAAAAAAACAAAGACAAAAAAAGACCCCTGTCATTTCCTAGGCCCAGCCTTTTTAAAATCCATATCCATAAATGACGCAGTCGTGTGCAGTCATGTTTATTTCTACTCGGAGTGCTCCCACCAGAATTGGATTGAAACAACCATTATGTTTCAAATCTTATGCTCCGCATCATCCTCCTCTTCTCTTAAAATTTCAGAGCCTCCTGGTTCCAGGTCCCCTGTTGTAACCTCTCGGTTGTGCTTAAGTAACTTTGCTTCTGTGATCCAAGAGTTGTAGGAATCAGACAGTCCTTCCCACTTAACTAGATATAACTTATAAGCCTTGGAGCGTGTAGTGGCTAGTTTCGTGTCTAACACACGTTCAACTTTTTCTCTCTTCTTCTTGGGTAAAAGTTTGGTCCAGTCCCCCCCTCTGTCATGCTGATCATTGATTGATTGTTCTTCATTGGATTCTTTTCTTGACTCAGTCGACAATGAATAAAGAGCAACTACGTTGAAAACATGATTGATGTCTAATTCTTCTGGTAGATCCATTAGGTAGGCATTGTCATTTATCCTTCTCTTAATTTTGCAAGGACCAAACTTCCTGGGTTTCAGTTTGTTGTAGGTCCCCTTGGGGTACCTTTTCTTTCTCAAATGTACCATGATCATTTCTCCTTCCTGAAAGACCTTTCTTCTCCTATGTCGGTCAATATCTTCCTTGTACTGATCAGTCATTGACTGCAACTTCTGCTGGACCTATTGATGTATTCCTTGAATATTCTCCGCAAAATATGTAGCATCCCTGCTAAGATAGGGATCTGTAGGCAAGTCCACTAGGTCAACAACCCCTTTGGGATTGGCTCCATAGATAATTTGAAACACAGATTTTCCCGTTGATCGGTTGATTCTTGAATTATAGGAAAAAATTTCTTGTGGTAAGACCAAGTCCCCTTGGCGAGGTTTGTCACCTACAAAACAACGCAGTAAATTTCCCAAGCTCCTATTGAGGACCTCAGTTTGACCATCAGTTTGGGGATGGTAGGTAGAGATGAATTGCAATCTGTTGTCCAATTTTCTCCACAATACTCTCCATAAGTGGCCTAAGAATTTGGTGTCCCGATCACTCGTTATAGTTTTTGGAAGACCGTGTAAACGAACAATCTCCTTAAAAAATAGTTGTGTTATTTGACTAGCATCATTTGTATTTTTACATGGTAAGAAATGGGCCATCTTGGAAAACCTATCCACCACTACAAACACTGAGTCATGACCCCTTTGGGTACGTGGTAGTCCCAAAACAAAATCCATGGAAACATCAGTCCATGGTTCCTTCAAGACAGGTAGGGGCATGTACATGCCTGTATTTTGTTGTCCCCCTTTCGTTGTTTGGCAAACTCTACAAGCAACAACAAATCTATTTGTGTCCATCCTAATATGAGGCCAAAATAATTTTTTGCTTACTAGTTTGAAGATTTTATCCCTTCCAAAGTGTCTAGCCAACCCATTCGAGTGCATTTCTCTCACAAGTTTTTCTCGTTAGGATCCAAAGGGAATGCACAGTTGGGAACCTTTAAACAAAAATATGTCTAACAAACATAATTCCTTAATTGAATGTGAATCATCCTGTTCTTGCCCACTCATAATTGCGATAATTTGGTCAAAATAAGGATCACTGGAGTATTCTATTTTCATTTCTTCAAACCCAATCAGTACATTACTCATTAATACCAATAGGTGTCTCCTTCTACTCAAAGCATTTGCCACCACATTTGTTTTACCACTTCTATGTTGCACAAAAAAAGTGTAAGCCTGCAAGAAAGACGCCCATTTGGCATGTTTGTGGGACAACTTATTCTGGGAATTGATGTATTTCAGTGCTTGGTTATCATTGATCAGAATAAATTCTCTATGCAGAAAGTAATGTCTCCAGTATCTCAAGGCTTGGACTGTTGCATAGAACTCTTATCATAAGTGCTATTTTTATGTTTAGATTCATTTAGTTTCTCACTGAAAAAATATATAGGTTGACCTTCTTGGCTTAAATTCCCTCCAATGGCAACCCCAGAAGCATCACTTTCTACTGTAAAAAGTTTGTCAAAGTCTGGTAGGGTGAGAATAGGAGCTTCAATAACTCTTTTCTTGAGTTGTTCAAAGCTTACTGTAGTAGCCTTGGTCCAATTAAGTATTTTTCCTCTGGTGCAGTCAGTCAAAGCAATTCTTATACCACTAAAATTTCTAATGAACCTCTTATAAAAGTTTACTAGCCCATGAAAACTCTTCACTTCAGTAATATTTTGGGGGATTGGCCACTCAAGGATGGTCTTGACCTTTCCAGGATCCATGCTCAACCCATTTGTTGAAACTACACTACCCAAAAATATTAATTTATCCTTGCAGAACTCGCTCTTATCAGGGTTGATAAACAATCTTTCAGTTTGCAGGATGTCAAGTATTACTTTTAAATGCTCTATATGTTCCTCCATAGTCTTACTAAAAACTAGAATATCATCAAAATAAATTATTATAAATTTCCCAATGTGTGATCTAAATACCTGGTTCATAGTTCGCATGAAGGTAGTCCGGGCATTGGATAGATCGAATGACATCACCACCCATTCGAATAAGCCGTATTTCATTTTAAAGCAGTCTTCCACCCATCTCCTTCCCTAATTCTGATTTGGTGGTATCCACTTTAGAGGTCAATTTTGGAGAAAACTTTAGCACTAGACAAACAATCTAGCAAGTCATCAATTATTGGTAGTGGGTATCAGTACTTCACAATAATCTTGTTAATAGCTCTATAATCCATGCATAATCTCCATGTCTTCCCTCCCTTCTTGGGAGACAGTAAGGCGGGAGTAGCACATGGACTCATGCTTTCTCGAATGAACCCTTTTTCTATCAATTATGTTATCTACCTCCTCATTTCCTCATCTTCGAAGGGAGTCATCTTGTAAGCTGCTTGGTTTGGAAGCTTGACACCCAGAAGTAGGTCAATTTGATGTGTAATACCTCTTGTGGGAGGTAGACCTGCTGGTAGATTTGCTGGTGTCAAATCAGGGTATTGTTGAAGTAATTTCTACACTTCTAGGGGAACTGTTTGCTGCTGCAATGACTTCTGTTCTTGGGGGTATAGTAGATAACAAACACCCCTCCTCAACTCCTTGGAAAACCTCTTCCATCCCATGTTACTCAAGGAGAGGTTTGTTGATTCAGTCAATCCTTCCTCCTTGAATGGATTCAAGATATGACGCTTATTCTTGTGAAGAAACTCATATGTGTTCTCCTTACCATGATGAATTGCATCTTGATCATATTTCCATGGTCTACCTAAGAGTACATGGCATGCATCCATTGGAACCACATCACACCACACTTTGTCTTCATAGGGCCCAATTTTAAAGTCGACTAGACAAGTTTGGTTTACCAACACACTATGATCTTTTTTAAGCCAATAAATACTATAAGGATGATGTTTAGGAATGCAGGTAAGTTGTAATTTTTGCACCATTTATGTACTTACTAGATTGTCAGTGGATCCTCCATCTACAATTACCTTGTAGACCTTGTCCTTGCACTTACACTTGGTACGAAACACGCTTTTCCTCCTCCAATCCGCTTCAGGGGTGACTTTGTTACCAGATATCAAGGTCCTCCTTAACATGATATTTTCACCTTTCTCTGCCTCAACTTCTTCCGGCAGGAGTTCTGCTCCCTCTTCTTCTTGATTCATCATCACCCTTTTTGGGTTTGTGGGCAATTTGTTGCCTTATGGGGGGTGTTGCATATAAAACACTTCAAGGGCCTCCAACTCCCAGCAAAAGCCCGCCCCCTTCCCCTATTCCAAGGGGTCTCTCTACCTTCAAAGTCAAGCTTCAACTCAATTCTGGATTCTTCTTCATTTGTCGGTTTAGAAGAACTTCCTCTACCCTTATACATATTACTACCCCCTCGCTTGATAGCTACCTTGTTCCGCCTATTCAATTTTTCTTCAGCCTTTAATGCTAACTGATATGCTTCGTCCATAGAGCTCACCTTGATCAGGGATAACTCATCTTGGATCTGAAACCTAAGATCATTGACATACCTAGCTGCTGCATGTTCATCATTTTCTTGTAAATCAGTTCTAATCTGCAACTTCAAAAATTCTTCTGTAAATGCAGATATGGATAAGTCCTTTTGTCTTAAATTTTGGTAGTCTCTGAAAAGTCTTTGTTGATAGTTGGAGGGCAGGAAATTAACTTTCAGAAGCTTCAACATCTTCAGCCACAACTTGATCTTCTCTTTCCCTTGTCTCCTTCTAAGGTTATGGAGATTCTCCCACCATAGTGCAGCATGTGACCTCATTTTGGATGTTTATATTTTAGTCCTTCGTGGATCAATCTCCTCGATCCCTTCTATATCAAAATGTTTCTCCAACTCTTGAATCCAATCCATGAATAATTTTGGATTCAGTTCGCCTTTGAAATCAGGGACCTCGAATTTAGCCCTGGTCCCTTGTCTAGTTATTGCTTCAATAAGCCTCTCCATGGGGTCTACAACTCTGACCTGGCCTCGTGGAACCTCCAGTTCCTCCTCGGATTCTTCATAGGTAAATCTGGACTCGACGACCTCTAATATTCAGAGTAGTTCCTCATCAAGGGTTACTCTTTGTCTGGCATTTCTCCTTCCTCTCCTTCCCCAGTTCAAATGGACACCCCTCTGAGCCATTGTTGTGCTCTGATACCAATCTGATGCAGTCACTCCTTACTGAAGAAATACACGAGGATCCTGTAGCTACAAAGGCACAGTTTAACACAACAAAAACAACTAGTTTATACATCCAAGACAGAACTCAACTCAATCTTACTCAGATCATATTATTCCATTAAAATACCCTAACCGAAATGAGCCAAAAAAACTCTCAGTCCTCAAAACAGGACACGCAGGTCCTCAGACATATTCACGAACTACAGTTGCAACCTGCAACCACTAAACAACATAAAACAGAAAAAAAACAAAGACAAAAAAAAGACCCCTGTCATTTCCCAGGATCAACCTTTTTAAAAGCCAGATCCGAAAAAGATGCAGTCATGTGCAGTCGTGTTTATTTCCACTCAGAGTGCTCCTGCCAGTCACAGATTGAAACAACCGTTATGTTTTGAATCCTATGCTCTGCATCAAGAAGTTTGGGATGCTGAACTTGAAGCCCATGGCTACACAAATGATGACGAATCCGAAGCAACTAAGTGTGTCTTCTTCTTATTCTGACAAAATTGATCTGACTGTGTACTGACAACTGATTAGATAATTGATGTATTTGGTTAACACCAGGCCAAATATTTTCTATTTAGAGAGTGCACCTAGACAGTTTATGAGTCATACGAGATAGACACACTGGATTGTTGCGAAGCATGTGTTGAGATAACTACGAGGCATAGTTAGACATGGTATTATATATACTTCCAGTATTGATATGATATGACAAAAATATATTGACTCTGATTTGGTAGGGAGCGCAATGGACAGAAAGAGCACCTTCGGTTGTTGCTTCACTTTGGGATCTTCCATGGTTTCCTGGTGTAGCAGGAAATGGACTTTTGTGGCTTCAAGCATAGTAGAAGCTGAGTAAATTGCATTAAGTATGTCAGTCCGTGAAGCAGTGTGTCTTCGCAAGATCCTTGCATATTTATCCAAACATGTGCTGGATTCCACCATTATTCATTATGGTAACCAAAGTTGTGTGGAGATCTTAGATAATCTAGTGTTTCATTACAAATCGAACCACATTGAGATCAAGTACCATTACATTTGGGACATGGTGCAGAGAAAGGAAGTATTGGTGATGTACCTTCTTATAGATGAGCAGACTGTTGACATTCTTACCAAACCAAGACAAAGTTCAAGTACTTTCCTGACAGACTTGGCGTGGCAGAGAATGCCTCCCTCACCGAGAGGGAGTGTTGATGTTTTCAGCTTCATGAGACATTCTCCAGATTGTACTCCTCTGTGACTTAGTTTATTTGATCTGTGATGACACTTATCTGAGAAGGGATAAGTGGGACACTTATTCGAGAAGGGATAAGTGCATTTGGGCTTATAGCCCAACGTCCCATGTGGAGAGCACATGAGGACATGTCAAGGGAGTTGACCCTTGACATCACACACTATGGGAGTTTATCCTAGTGTTTCTAGAGGGTGTATCCTATAGAAGTCCACATGGGAGGGAAATGTGTGAGACTTTCTCTAGATTGTACTCCTCTGTGAATTGAGTTGAGTTGATCTGTGAGGACACTTATTTGAGAAGAGATAAGTGGGACACTTATTTGAGAAGGGATAAGTCCATTTGGGATTATAGCCCAATGTCCCATGTGGATAGCACATGAGGACATGTCAAGGGAGTTGACCCTTGACGTCACACACTATGGGGAGTTGACCCTAATTGTTCCTAGAGGGAGTAGCCTCTAGAAGTCCACAAGGGAGTGCCATGTGTGACAAATATTTTGATACTATGGTGGTTGTGTACCACTTGCGGAGACCGCGTGTCTCTGGATAGTATTTGTGTACTAATATTGAAAAATACCTCCCTAGCTAAGAGGGAGTGTCGATGTTTCAACATCGAGCATAACTTCTCCTAGATTGGGTTGCAGACCAAGGGAGATAGGATACATTTATCATAAAGGTGCACTTGTGGTAAATGGGCCTAGACATAGTTCTTCCTTGATCATGACAAGGAATAATATGGTCTCAAGGTGCTTGAAGTGTTTTTTCCACGTGTCAGTTAGCATCAGGCTGACATTCACTCACAGGTGTGTACTTGTGGTGACATATCTTAGTGTGGTCTTTTTCTTAGTCATGGTGATTTGACAAGGAATGATAAAGACTCAATATGCTATATGCTATTACATGCGGACCCAGAGTGAGCTTGATCTTAGAGAGAGTCAATTGGCTCAAAAGGGAGAGCTGCATAAGGATTTTATCCTCGGTTTAGGTGGGAGACATAGGTCTCCCAAGACTGACAGACAAGTGTCATGAGTCTAGGGTGAAGTTTTTATACTTCAAAGACAAGCTTGGTATGATGTAGAATGTCTCCCTAGTTGAGAGGGAGTGTTAATGTTTGGACAACATCAGAAGACATTCTCTTAGAATACTAATTAATAATATGATTATTGATTATTAAATATCATACATAATAAATTAAATGATAATAATAAATAGTTATTGATTATTCAAGGGACGCATCCTTTCATGGATGGTCACCATATGTTCCCTATATATGGAACACTCATCATTGTAATAATATATCGATCATATCTCATATGAAGAAAAACAACAATTCTTACCCCCAGAGGAAAATATGGCTCTAAATATGCAAGGGGACCAAGGACGTCAACAAACAATCATGATGGAGCCTACACAATGTTACAAAGCTTAAATATTGACTGAAGCATGGGCATCTAAAGACTAATTGTGATAGGTGACTCCAAAATTATCATAAGGCACTTAGTTTTAAACATCTCTCTAGTAGATTTACTTCTAGCCTCAATTATATAAAGGATCACTAAGGTTGGAAAAATATTTTTGAAAGTTAGGTTCTATCATGTTTTCAGATATTATAATGCCCAAGAAAACATATATGTTAACCAAACTATGATTTTGAAAAATGGGGGATATTGTTGTCAATGACAACCTTAGCCATAAAACCATCCCTTAATGATTAATTAAGGACTTGATAATCATTGTTCATTCAATACACCACATGGAAAAGTACAAAGTGTTGATTAAGGATGGTTGTCATTGATGTCAACCCTTGAACAAAGTCCAGTAGCACAAAGGTTTGGGTAATGGACCCAAGGTTTTTTCATGTATAATGGTATGATTTTTAGTATATTTGAAGGTAATACTATTCTATATGGATAATACATGTCATGCCATTTCTGGTGGTATGTGGAACGTCACATAACTCCTCATGGTTTGAGAGTTATGGCCTTACGAAGTTGGAGGACCCTCATATGTTGGCTTGAAGCCC
>ML870795.1:0-11197 GCA_009831015.1 Picea engelmannii | reverse complement strand
TTTCTCTTGAGGAATATAGCAAAGGATTTGGCTGGGTTTTCTTCCCTTGTTGAGAAGGGTTTCCCAGGATACTTCTTGTGTTCTTGTGCATGGTGCTTCTTCTTGTGATCTTGGTTGCTGCAACATTTATGGTTATGGTTAAAAGCTAAAAATGGAATGAACTTCATGCTTAACCTTGACTATTGAAAAATCAACATGGTTTCAGAGCATAGGTCTTCAAGAACCCATTGCAAAAGCATCTACCAGTCTCCTCTCTTTTCTGCAGAACCGTACGGCCCTCCTAGGGTTTCCAAAAAATCCATACGGCCCTCCTTTATGAGGTGTTTCAGCCCTTAATACTTGAACGTTGGGGCTAATTTTAGCATGGGAGAGTACGGCCTCCTCCAACGCACCTCCAGAGACTCTCAGAGTGAATTTCTGAGCATTTTGAAATTTTGGCCCTAGGGTTTCTAGGGTTTCACTAATTTTTGCAGAAATTTCAGAATTAAGGTTTTTGCAACTCATTGAAGGAGCTCTTCAGCTCACCAGTTTTCTCCTATCTTTCAAAGGCTTATTGTTGGCAATCATAAGTCCAACAAAACCTAAAAGTGCTAGCCTAGCCTAGCCGTTAGGTTTTCTAGCCCAATGGATAAAGGGCTATGAAGAATCTAAAATTATGATGAACAAAACTATGTTGGAAGATAAGCTTGATGGATCAAGCAACTTCAAGTTCCTGGAAGACAAGACTTCTAAGGAAGACTTATTATGGGTGATACAAAAAGGTGTCATTGTGACCACCTCCTTCATGAAGATGTCAGAGGACAAAAAACAACCATGTGCCATTGGAGAAATCATATTAGCACCCTCATGTATGCACTTGTATATTTATTATTTGTATCATTGTCATGAGGGTAATTGCAGGATGAAGGAACCTTTTGTTGAAGTCATGGATCCAGAAGGATCTCAGTGCATTCAGAGGAACAACACACTGGAAGTGAAGACTCCAGGTTTGATTGTTGTAATTGTCATTCCTCTAACCTATATTTCTAAAGTTTGCTACATTACAAGTAAGTGTTGTAGCTGTGACAACAATCCTTAAATTGTTTTGATTCTAGAGATACACTTTTTATTCTCCTTTAGGAGATATTCTTGTTTTGGTTCCTCTTGTTTTCTTGTTCCAGAAAGGTTAAGATCAAAGGAAGATGTTTATCCTTCAGAGGGAGTCGAAACTATTTGAGAAAGAGGAAGAATAGAACCATCATTGGGGCAACCAATGCAATAATACATTATCAGAATCTTTCTATGATTCTATGGGCATAAGCATGCATGACACGGTATATGTTCAGAACAAGAGTCTTCACCAGACTTTGAAAAACATAACTTCCGAAGAAGTCTTCACCAGAATGAAGCCTGAGATTGAACACTTCAAGTTATTTGGGTGCCCAGTGTATTTTCATGTACCCAAAGAGAAGAAGTCCAAGCTAGATCCTTTAGAAAGAAAGGATACAGTGAATCTTCAAAGACATTCCAGATCAACATCCATAGTCAGAGACAGATGGAGACAAGCAGAGACATTGTCCTTGAAGAATAGATAGTCTTTCAAAGATCCAAATAATCTCAGATGGAGATTGACAGTGAGACAATACCTTCTCCCCCTTCAGCAGTTTAGAGGGAGACAAACATTATTCCAGTTGATCCAGTTGCTCCAGTTGATATGTTCAGAGATATTGTAGTAGGGCATAAAAGGCCTACCTAGACTCACTCTGCAAGAGGCAGAGAAACATACAAGCCTATCAAGGCACATCTCGAGAAAGCAAAAAAAGATTTTCAAGCTATCCTTCAGTCATGAGCCACCTTATTGATGTTGAGCCTCTTTGTCTTAAAGAAGAAACAGGAGAACATGTATGACAAGATGCCATAACAAAAGAATACCAGTGTATCTTAAAGAATGATGCATAAGATATTATTCAGGGACCAGAAGGGAAGTCTTTGGTAACTTCCAAATGGATCTATAAGTTCAAGCATGCAGTTGATGGAAGTGTCGAGAAATACAAAACGATATCTATAGCCAGAGGTTTATCACAAACAGAGGGAGTTGTCTATGATGAGACACTTGATCGAGTAAACCCAATACACTTCCATCCATACTACCATCCATGAGTTGGAAACTATATCAGATAGATAAATTCTTGATGAGTTTGGATTTCAGCAAGAGTGTTGTTGATCCAAACCTATATCATTACAGTGTTGGTGACGAGAGCCTGATTTTGATGACTTATTCAGAAAGCCTTGTTGTTGGATACAAGTAATCCTTGACTTCTGAATTCGAGATGAAGAATCTGAGTATGATGCAGTACTTCTTGGGACAAGAAGTATGACAGAGGATTGATGAGATTTTCTTCAGTCAAGGAAAATATACAGTGAAAATATTAAAGAAGTTCAAGTATGACAGAATGCAAAATCCACCGTGATGGATTTAAAGAAGAAGATTGATGATGATTCAGACAAGACTGATCCACCACTGATTGGATCAATGATGTATCTGGTTAACACCAGACTTGATTCATGCCATGCAGTGAATGTGCTTAGTCATTTCATGAGTCAACCAAGACAGACTCACTAGACAACAACAAAACATGTATTAAGATATATACGAGGCACAGTTGGATATGGCCTGAGATATGCCTCCAGTGTGAACTTGAGTTTGCAGGATATGTCGATTCAGATTGAGCAGAAAGTACAGTGGACCGGAAGAGCACATCCGGTTGATGTTTTAACATGAAGCTTGCCATAGTTTCCTAATGCAGCAGGAAACGAAATCTTTGTGGTCTTGAATACCACAGAAGCAAAGTATGTACCATTGAGTGTGCAAAGCAGTATGGCTTCACAAGCTCATGACAGATTTACTTGATCATGAGATGGACCCTATGATGATAACCAAGAGTCGTGTATAAAGCTCCTTGAGAACCCAGTGTTTCCTGATGGATCGAAACACGACAAGATGAAATATTCTTATATCAGAGATATGATGCAGAAGAAAATCGTACACATGCAGTACCTTCCTATACATGAGTAGATTGCAGACATCTTCACCAAACTAACTTGGTGAAGAGTGCCTCCCTAGTTGATAGGGAGCATTGATGACTCCATCCAAGACAAAATTCAGAGTACATCTGTGTGAGACTTGGCATGATGAAGAATGCCTCCCTAGCTGAGAGGGAGTGTTGATGATTGTAGCTATGTGAGACATTCTCCAGCTTACAAACCTGTGAGATGTAGATCATTGCAGCTAAGTGAGACTTTCTCCAGCTTACAAACCTGAGAGAAAGCCCCTAAAAAGGGTACGTGGTTCCTATCTGAGACAGAGCTAGAACGTAGAGATGACCTCCTCCATTCAGAGAGTTGAGAAGAACTCCAGATGATTATCCTATGGGAAAAGCGATATGTTGAGTTGGACGTGCATGTGGCTGAGCACAAGGTGAACGTGTGAAATCCCAAAGTGCTGGGTGCATCGTCATGAGAACATAAATGAAGATGATGTATTAGCCTCCTTTGAGTAGGAGAGTTGACAAGAATCTCCAGATGACTCTCCTGTGTGATGTAGTGGGAAAGAAGATTTGTTGAGTGTGGACGAGCATAGATGAACGTGTGAAGAACCGGTTCTTCTATGTAATGCAGTGAGCCAAAGATATGGACATCCCTATGGATGTGCCCCTAGTGGATGAGCACTAGTGGGTGTATCAGATCCTTTGCAATATTGTTCAAGAGTCAGACCTGCCTGTAACCCTAATTGTAATGTAAAGGGTACATGTCGGCTCCACCTTAATGTAAAAGATAATTAATCTAGTTAATATTAATTATATTATAAGCTAGTGAGGTCAGCCCTGTTGTGCCAATAGACACTTCTATTGACAGGTTCAGGTTAGTATAAGTAAAGGTAAATTCCCCATTGAGGAATCATATCTTTCATGTGAGTTTGGAAATTTCAGCAAGTACACATTCTTGGGAAAAGTGCGCACCTCTCTTGGACGCTAGTCTTCTAGGGTTTGAGCACCCTCTTGTGTGCTAGGTCTTATCTTGGTGGTGAAGGTCTTTCTCTTGAGGAATATAGCAAAGGATTTGGCTAGGTTTTCTTCCCTTGTTGAGAAGGGTTTCCTAGGATACTTCTTGTGTTCTTGTGCATGGTGCTTCTTCTTGTGATCTTGGTTGCTGCAACATTTATGGTTATGGTTAAATGCTAAAAATCGAATAAACTTCATGCTTAACCTTGACTATTGAAAAATCAACACAGAAGAGGACAGAAAGCAGATGTTGACACAGCAAACATTCAAGGGTAATCTACTAAAAAGTTTCAGATTCAGTTTTATTTGGCCCTTAATGTATGGAGGTTTCTCTAATGATATGAAAGGGGTACTAATCTTGGAGCCATCAGAATTGCAAAGGGGTGTTTATTACAGCAAAGAAAGGTGGCAAAGTTCTCAACCCCTTTTCTTTGAGGATATTAAAAAAAAAAAATTGAGGGCACAATTGGAGGCCAGTGATTATGTCAGCCCCGTCCAATGGTGGATAGAGTAATCATGCAGTAGCACATACCCATTTTTGTGTGATCTTGATGTTGTGTCTCATCCTCGTGTGCTTATTTCATTTTTCAGCCAAGTTCCCATGGAAGTTCCAGCATATATTCAGTGGATGATTGATATATCCCTGTTTTGGTTAGTGACAAAACAAGGGAAGAGCTCGTGGCATTGATGAGATCATTCAATGTTTGCATTGGGATTTTCATTATACCTAGCATGTTTATTTTTCCATGTTAGAGGAGGGTAGGATGAATAAGCTCTTGAAGAGAATTAGAATAGGAGGAATAAGCTCAATGTTTGTAAGTATTAGTTAGATGTGCAGACAGCCTTGTTAGAGGGTTGATTATTCAGAAGTTTTCCTGATGTCACCTCAATTATCCACAAAGATTCACATGATAGATCACTGAAGAATGTTTTAATACCAGACAGCAGTGAAAATAGATATTGCCGAACCTCATTGAGAAGTTCAAGAGTTTCCTGTAGCTATAATACAGAGGTCTGTAGCAGTCACCAGGTGAATTCAGTACATATGTCATCTCAAGCAATAATGGTAAAAAAGGGCAGAAKTATTCTCTTAACCATACAAATAATTGAGAGTAGCACGTTTGAAGTTGGATCAGATATCCTAAAAATGTTATGGGGCATATATCTTTCRTCCAAATAGTGCCCTTCCAACAGCTGTTTCAAGATTGACTCAGTAACCATCAGGAAGGAACCCCGTAACCATGAGGAAGGAACCTTTGATCGATGAAATCCATCAAGAATTCAATTCATGAACCTGCCAAGAAGCCAGAGATAAGAAGCAGGCCAAAGTGGAATTCACTTTGAATGTATAGTGATAAGAAAACACTAATGTACATACTCTCCAGACTTAGATCGTTTTCCCAGATCCTGTATATGATGAGAAAGTATGAGTTGGTATTCGAGCTAAAGGAGAGCTACAGTTCAATGGTGATTCAAGAAGATTTAGAAATTGTATCGAGCAGCATTTCCTTTGGGTTTAAAGGATGGCAAGAAAGCATGCCTTTTCCCCCTCTATTAAAAACTCAAGATACATCATCCATACCTGTCACGTGCAAATCATGGGAGTTGTTTCACACAGTTTTGTCAGCTACAGCATTTTCAAAATAGCAGACTTCGTGATCAGTAGTAAAATAAGAATACAGCAACATTAAAGTATAAGCACACCAGTCCATGGATATAGCAGTCTTAAGATATTTCCGGGTTTACACACAATCATGACAGAATTATGCAGCCTGTGGTTAACCATTCTCTAGAGCACCCTAATATATTTGGACAGAATTGGCATGAAGACTTTAATCCTTATTGGAAAGTTCCTTTGATCTCCTTTTATTTGCACATATATGAGGTTTGGTCACACTCATAATGCTGGCTGGATGGAGCCGTCCCCTCCTTCAATGAGTTGGATGGAGTTAGTTGAATAGCGTAACCACTTTGCATATGGAATGAAGACTGTTGCTTTATGATTGACTTTTTATCCTCATACCTAATCATTTGTACACATTTTATTGAGTAGTTATACCTTGGATCATGTGGAGGTGGTTATGGACACGTCCTCTTGAGTCAAGGCTATTCTTAAGCATTGGTTATGCTTTGGAAACCATGCCTTCAGCCTATTGAAGAGTGCAGTGCGTCCACTTGAGGAGGAGTCACATGTTCCATACATTGAGGATCTTCACTTGGTTTTCACATTATTGATGGGGTGTTTTCATACTTGAGCCCACATGTGCCACATTTGTAGAGTTTCTACTTGATCTTTGTGTTGATGTTTGGACAACATCGGGAAGACATTCTCTTTGAATAATAATTAAATAACATATATAATAAGTAAATGATTATAATAAATGGAACACTCATCCTTGTAATAATATATTGATTATATCTCATATGAAGAAAAACCAACATGATATCAGAGCAGGACTGAGCTGACTCCCTCACGGGAGGGCCCAGGTAAATATAAATTTAAAAAAACAACAACATGGTATCAGAGCATGACTGGGCTGACTCCCTCACGGGAGGGCCCAGGTAAATATAAATAAAAAAGAAAAAAGAAAAAACCAACATGGTAAAAAAAAAAAAAAACATCATTTGGCCGTGAACCACTGCATGTTCGACGGAAGGGGAGCAATGGAATTCGTAAATTCGTGGTCCGAAACAGCATGAGGGTTGCCACTATCAGTCCCACCATACTTGGACAGAACAATACTTCGAGCTCGCCTCCCTCCAAGAATAGAGTATCCCCACATCGAATTCTCTAAAACATACAACGTATCGAATCCCATGGACGAGTGCATGTGCTACATTTCCTTGCGCTTAAGTCAAGGAGGACTAGACCATTTGAAAAGTCTAGCAACGCAAGATGGAAATCTGGACCGGTGCTCTACGTTCGAAGTGCTTTCTACGCACGTATGGTCGAGGTTTCGCATAAAGGCTCTGGAGATGGCACCGAACCAGGAAACGAAACTTCTCTTTGCAGTGTACGGGCGGAACAGATTCGAGCCACCATTTCGCAAGGGATACTTTGGAAACGGGATTGTTATGATGTATTGCTTGTGCAAGGCAGGAGATCTGGCAGAGAAGCCTCTGTCATTTGTAGTGAGGTTGGTGCAAAAGGCCGCAGTCGTGATGACAGATGGATATACGAGGTCAGACATTGATTGCTTCGAACTTAATCATCTCAGGCCTTCGCTTACTGCAACGTTTTTTGACATGGTCTTGTTTGTCGTTCCAGACTACGGATTTTGGATAGAGGGAGGCTGAGATGAGGTCGCGATGATCGACTGTTGATAATGCCCTTCGAGTCACCCAACAATATCAGAGGGTAGAGAAGGTTCTAGAGAGAACCCTTCTCATACATTTCAGGATGACGAAGGCGCATGAGAAATAACAGATCGATTCATAGGCAACTGAGATAAAATTTGAGAGTTTTGTTGGCCTGTTGGATGCTGATCCATTACTACAGAGAGCAAATTGTTGGAACTCGTCGCATCCAATCGCTTTGGTTGACTTCTAGTGAGATGAGATGACTCTGCATACTGGATCATACCTATGTCGTATTTTTTTTTATATCAAAATTTGTGATGGCGTTGCGCCCCTCTCTACACTCTACGTCGAGACACTTCGATTGGACACTACCAATCTACTATTCTTCGAGACACTCTACGTTGTTGCGAAATACTTGAGACACTTCGATTGGTAATCTACGAGAATGCATCGGGACCGTAAGCCTTATGAGAATATAGAATTCAGGTTTGATGTCCGCCAATAAAAGGGAGAACTTGGCATTGAAGGCTACCTGTCTCGATGTGTCTGTATTCTTTAATCCATTAATACATTTCTATTCAACAAACATTGTGAATTGGATTGAAGCATGGAAGTGTATGTAAAGCATTACAAAAACAGACAGTCCACATGTGGTATAGTAGCGAAAGACCAGTTTTTGTTATCTGAACCTTGGCTAAGGAAATATCATTGATTGATTGAGTAAGCCGCTTGTTGAGAACTTCCAAGAAAGATGGACGGTAGTTGTGTGCTACTAGCAGTGGTTGTGTACCACTAGCGGTGATTGTGTATCACCGGATAGTAGTTGTGTACTACTATGGCTTGGCACAATCATTTTTTATTGGATGCCATTGTAGTAGGTGTGTGTTACTAGCTTATTTCCTTAGAGACTACCAGACCGCTTGGAAGAAGTTGCGCGCAGTTGCGCGCAACTGTTTGATCGCAGCATAGTCATGGAGAATGAGATCGATGATTTGAGCTACCAATGGCATGGTAGTAGCTATGTGATACTAGTTGATTGCAGAGTAGTCAGTGGACTACCAGAATAAGACATCGTGAAAGATACCTCCCTTAAAGGGAGTGTTGATGTATGAGGCAGCATCATGAGACATTCTCCCTGGAGGGTCCTATATGGACTAGTAGGAGGGAATGTGGACTTCATCTTGACATGCCTCAGATGGTTAGATGAAGGAACCAAGACATCGGTTTCATGAGGAAACATCGATATGTCTTGTGAGACATTCGTTCCATGAGGGAACCTCGATATGTCAAGTAAGGTCCAAGATGACATTCCCTTTCAGAGGGAGAGAGTTGAGCCAATTGATCCCATTGATCTTATAGCTCCAGTTAATGTTTCCAGAGATATTGCAGTAGGTCGGAAGATACTTGCATGGGCTCATCAGACTCTGCAGGAGGCAGAAGGACATGCAGCTCCTCATGATACCTTTCGAGAGAGCAAGAGACTTTAAAGATATTCATGCTATGCCACAACTATGAGCCACATCATTCATTTTGAGCCTTCCTATTATGAGGAGGCAACTAGTCATCCAGTATGGAGAGATGTCATGATGGAGGAGTATCAATCCATCATGAAGAATAATGTGTGAGATATTTTTCCGAGACCTGAAGGGAAGTCTGTAGTGATTTCCAAATGGATCTACAAGATCAAACACACAATTGATGGGAGCATCGAGAGGCACAAAACGAGATTTGTTGCTAGAGGATTCTCTCGGGTGGAGGGAATAGATTATGAGGATACATTTGTTCTTGTTGCTCGATACACTTCTATCCGGATGATTATTTCCCTTGCAACATCCATGGGTTAGAGAGTACATCAGATGGATGTAAAGACAACCTTTCTCAATGGAGAGATTAAGGAAGAAGTATACATTGAGCAACCAGATGGTTTCGTAATACATGAGAAGGAGTCTCGTGTGTGCAGGTTGAAGATGGCCTTGTATGGAATCAAGCAACCACCTCGAGCATGGTATGCAAGGATTGATGGACACCTGATAATTTTTGGGCTTCAACAAAAGTGTTTTCGATCCCAACTTGTACTACAATATTGTTAATGGTGAGTCCCTAATTTTGGTCCTCTAAATTGATGATTAATTCATCACCGATACAGAGAGCCTTATTGTTGAATGCAAGTATGCATTGGCCTCTAAGTTTGAGATGAAGGACCTTGGTATGATGCACTACTTCTCGGGACTAGAGGTGTGGCAAAGAACTGATGAGATCTTCCTGAGTCAGGGGAAGTACACAGTTGAGAAATTGAAGACGTTTGAGATATTGAACTTGAAGCCCGTGGCTACACCTATGATGACAAATCTGAAGAAACTAAGTGTATCTTCTTCCAATTCTGACGAAATTGATCTGACTCTGTACAGACAGTTGATTGGATAATTGATGTATCTGGTTAACACCAGACCAAATATTTGCTATGCAGTGAGTGCACTTAGCCAGTTTATAAGTCAGCTGAGATAGACACACTAGATTGTTGCGAAGCATGTGTTGAGATACTTGCGAGGCACAGTTGGACATGGTCTAAGATATACTTCCAGTATTGATATGATATGGCAGGAATATATTGACTCTGATTGGGCAGGGAGCGCAATGGACAAAAGGAGCACCTTCGAGTGTTGCTTCACTTTGGGATCTTAAATGGTTTCCTGGTGTAGCAGGAAACAAACTTTTGTGGCTTTGAGCACAACAGAAGCAGAGTGCATTTCATTAAGTATGATAGTCCATGAAGCAGTGTGGCTTCGCAAGCTCCTTGCAGATTTATCCGAACATGTGCTGGATTCCACCATTATTCATTATGGTAACCAAAGTTGTGTGAAGATCTCTAATAATCCAGTGTTTCATGACAAATCTAACCATATTGAGATCAAGTACCATTACATCTGAGACATGGTGTAGAGGAAGGAAGTGTTGGTGCAGTACCTTCCTACAGATGAGCAGGTTGTTGATGTTCTTACCAAACTAGGACGAAGTTCAAGTACTTTCGTGACAAACTTAGTGTGGCAAAGAATGCCTCCCTCGCTGAGAGGGAGTGTTGATGTTTGCAGCTTCCTGAGACATTCTCAGGATCGTACTCCTCTGTGACTGAGTTGAGTTGATCTGTGATGACACTTATCTAAGAAGGGATAAGTGTGTTTGGGCTTATAGCCCAACGTCCCATGTGGAGAGCACATGAGGACATGTCAAGGGAGTTGACCCTTGACGTCATACACTATGGGAGTTGACCCTAGTGTTTCTAGAGGGTGTAGCCTCTAGAAGTCCACATGGAGTGCCATGTGTGACAAACTTTCTCCAGATCGTACTCCTCTGTGAATTGAGTTGAGTTGATCTGTGAGGACACTTATTCGAGAAGGGATAAGTGGAACACTTATTTGAGAAGGGATAAGTGCATTTGGGCTTATAACCCAAAGTCCCATGTGGAGAGCACATGAGAACATGTCAAGGGAGTTGACCCTTGATGTCACAAACTATGGGGAGTTGACCCTAAGTGTTCCTAGAGGGAGTAGCCTCTAGAAGTCCACATGGGAGTGTCATGTGTGACAAACCTTTGCTACTATGGTGGTTGTGTACCACTGGCGGGGACTGTGTGTCTCTGGACAGTAGTTGTGTACTACTATGGAAAGATACCTCCCTAGCTAAGAGGGAGTATTTATGTTTCAGCATCGGGCAGACCTTCTCCTAGATTGGGTTGCAGACCAAGGGAGATAGGATACATTTATCATAAAGGTGCACTTGTGGTAAATGGGCCCAGACATAGTCCTTCCTTGATCATGACAAGGAATAATATGGACTTGAGGTGCTTGAAGTGCTTTCCA
>ML870794.1:5447-20042 GCA_009831015.1 Picea engelmannii | reverse complement strand
TACCTTTGGATCGGTTCACTGGGAGAGTTCCTTTCACCGAGGATTTTTTATCCTCAGGTTATCAATTGGGCTTTTCAGCCTTATTGATTTCCCTTGAGTTTTTCCCTCACACTTGCAATAATTCCTCCAAAGTGGTGAAGGGCATTCCAATGGGCTTCTCTTTTGGTAACTATTGTCTAGGGATGATGTAAATGACCATGCAATACATCTTAGAAAGTTTCACGGAATTCCGTCGAGTCTAGATTATTATTTTTTAATTAAATTTCCCTAAGTTCGAAGGTTTAATTATTTAATTAATTATTTATTTTTGAGCAAAATTTGTAAAAACTAGGTATTGGCAATTTTGATAGGGGTATTTGTGCTCAAAACAAATGGAATGATACCCCCTACACCCATGGACCAAGTTTCAACTCAGTCAGACAACTTCTGATATGGGTTTGTCCACCCGAAATGTCAGTCAGTCAAAAACAACAATTTTAATTGCTAAGTCTTGACATAGCAAAAATGTAAAAATTGTAATAATGAGTTAAAAGGATGATAAAAGGTGGATAAAGATTGAGAGAGGTTACCTAGCCATTTCCTAACCCACCCAACTTGTTCTAAGTTCTAACCTTTCCTAACCTCTCACCCACCTCACTCACTCAACCCTCACGCCCTACTAAGGAAGTTACGCCCCCCTTGTGAGTGAGACGTTGTAACTTGGGTTCTCCTTGGGTGGTGCACCCTTCCCTTGGTTGGTGTGCTCTCCCTTACCCCCCATGTCACCCCTTAACTCACCTCCTCTCCCTTTCCATCATTTACTGCCCCCCATTCCTTTCCTTTCCCCCAAGAAGTGCGCCCTCCTAAGGAGTTATGCCCCCCCTCCTTGGAAAAATCTAGAAGAATATTTTTAAATATTTTTGGGGCCCCCTCTCTCACTTGGCACATTTCCCTGGCCTCCCACTACCCTCTTTGTGTGATCCCAACACTCCCTCACCCATCCACACCCTAGATCTACCTCTCAAACCCTAGATGGTGTGCCCTACCCTTGGGATTCTAGCTTGTGCTTGGTGGTGGACACTTGGCATTGATTCAAGAGGGGTGAGTTTGCCTCTCCAAGTATAAATAGATCCCTCTCCTCACTTCCTCTTTACCATATATTGAGCTATTGTTATGCTACTTGATTTTCCACTCTCTCTCTCTCTCTTTCTTGTCCATCTTTTCATTCTTTGGCTCTTAGGGTTTTGGAGCAAGTATTTCTCCAAGATTCATTTTGAGTAATAAAAAGGAGAAACTTTGGAGGATCATTGGAAGAGAAACAAGTATTTTTTGTTCTTTCTACATGTGAGGTAAATTTGTAAATTTTTGATTTGATTGATGCATAGATTGGATCTTGGGTAAAGTGTTATAAAGTGTCTGAGCATCAAAGGGGATTCAGACTTGGTTATACAATAGTTAAAAGGTAAATTTTCTTGTAAGTCTGAAAGATTGAAAGGATATAGGAATGCAATCTGGGATGTAATGAATGACCTAGATGCCATAGACTTGATTGCTATTCCTAGAAAACAGAATTCAAAGGCAAATGAACTTGCAGTTGTGGCTTCCACACTTCAGCTTCCAGACAGTTTGATTGATGAGAACATTTTGGTTGAAGTGATCTTTAGACCATCAGTTCCTAATAATGTAGATCATTGGTAGGTTTTTGATGATGACAAAAAAGGTGATTAAATTCTCAACCCACATTCATGAATTTTCAGACTTAGGCATCAGTATGAAAGAAGAGGGTTGTAATTATATAGAAATTGATAATGAAGTGAAAGCACCCCCTAGGCGAGTGGTATCTTCAGAAAGGGAGTTTGATAGACAGGATGGTCATAAGCAAAAAGAAGAATCAAAGAAAAAACTATGTGATTACCTTGAAGTCAACATTGGGACTAATGAAGAGCCTAGGATGGTAAAGATAGGCAAGACTACCCCTATAGAAGAAAGAGATGAAATTGTTAATTTACTAAAAGAGTATAGGGATGTCTGGGCATTCAGTTATGATGAACTCAAAGTCTATAGGGAGTATGTGATTCAGCATGTAATTCCTCCCAAGGAAGAAACCAAGCCCTTTAGACAGAAGTTGAGGCAGTTAAACCCCAAGTTAGCTCCTTTGGTCCAACAGGAGTTACAAAAAATGTTAGAAGCAGGCATCATTGCACAAACCAGGCATTCTTCATGGTGTTTGAATCTGGTTGTTACTAGGAAGAATATTGGGAAAATTCGGCTATGCACTGACTTCAGGAATTTAAACGCTGCTTGCACAAAAGACAACTACCCCCTTCCCAAGATGGAAACCTTGCTTCAAAGGGTAAGAGGATCAGGAATGATTTCCATGCTTGATGGTTTCTCGGGTTATAATTATATCAGACTTAGAGTAGAGGACAGGCATAAGACAACTTTTACTATTCCATAGAGAACTTTTGAATATCTCAGAATTCCCTTTGGTTTATCAAATGTCGGAGCTACTTTTCAGCGAGCTATGGATTATGCCTTTAGGGGGTTGATTGGTAAATTGATTGAAATATATCAAGATGATTTGACGGTATTTTCTAAGGATGGGAAAACTCACATTAACCACCTTAGGCAAGTTTTGGACAGATGTAGATAATTTGGTATTTCTCTAAATCCTGCTAAGTTAGTCTTTGGGGTGACTGAAGGTAAATTATTGGGCCACATAATTACTAAAGATGGGGTGAAGTTAGACCCAAAAAGAGTTGAAGCTATTGGAAAGGTGCCTTTGCCTACATCAAAGAAAACTCTTCAATCCTTCTTAGGACAAATCAATTTTGTCCATAGGTTCATTCCTAACTATGCTGAAATCATGAAACCTATATATAAGCTACTTAATAAGGATGTTAAATTTGAATGGAATGAAGAAAGTAAGCGAGTTTTTGAAACTATCAAGACTGCCATATGTGAAGCTCCTGTCCTTGTCAGCCCAGACTACAACAAGGACTTTTGGATATTCTCTTTTGCTTCTGAAGACACTATTGTTGGTGTGTTGCTTCAGAAAAATGATCAAGGCCATGAACAACCTATTTCATATATGAGTAGGGCCTTGAAAAATTCAGAATTAAAGTATCCCATGTTTGAGAAACAAGCTTATGCCTTAGTCAAATCACTCAAACATTTCAGAGTCTTCATTGGATATTCCAAGGTGATTGGTTATGTTCCTAATTCCGCGGTTAAAGATATTCTATCTCAAGTGGAAGGATTAGGCTCAAGGGGTAGATGGATGGCTAAAATCCAAGATTATGATGATCGAACCTACAAAGTTGATTAAGGGTCAAGGCCTAGCTAAAATGTTGACTGAAAATAATGAGAAGGCCTTGGGTATGGTTTGCCAAATCAATAATCAAGAATGGCCTCCTAATTTATTGAAACTTGAACAGGTTGAGTGGTACAAAGACATTATCTTTTATCTTAAAAATCTAACTTGTCCAAGTCATCTAGTGGGACACAAGAAAATGGCTTTAAGACTAAAATCTTCTATGTATGTTCTCACTAGGATGGGTTAGGATGGAACAATCCCGATGGAATTATCCTTAGATGTGTGGATGTTGTTGAGTCAAAGAAACTAGTGGATGAATTCCATGGAGGCTTTTGTGGTGGACATTTTGCTGCTAAAACTACTACCCACAAGATTCTCAGGGCAGGATATTATTGGCCCACCATGTTTTCAGACGTACATCAGTTTGTTCGGAAATGTGAGCCATGTCAGCTTTTCACAGGAAAGTAAAAGTTAGCAGCACTCCCTTTGCAACCAGTTGTGGTTGAAGCACCTTTTCAGTAGTGGGGTTTGGACTTCATCGGGAGGTTTAATGATAATTCAAGTAATGGTTATTCATGGGTTATCACAGCAACAAATTAATTTACAAAATGGGTTTAAGCCATTCCTACAAAGTCAGCAACTGAAAAGGTTGTGATGGATTTCCTAGAAGACATAATCATAACCAGATTTGGGGTCCCATCAAAGATAGTGACGGATAATGCCAAGGCCTTTTGTTCAGCAGAGATGTCATCCTTTTGTTTCAAGTATGGTATTATCTTATCACATGCATCAGATTACTATCTCCAAGGAAATGGTTAGGCAGAGTCAAGTAATAAAAACTTAATGACCATAGTTAAAAAGACAGTTAGTGAAAATAAAAGATCTTGGGATAGTAAAATCAAGCATGCATTATGGGCTGATAGAATAACAAAGAAAGCAACAAATGGAAAGAGTCCTTTTGAGTTGGTATATGGTTTGGAGGCTAGGTTGCTAGTGCACCTTAGACTTCCTACTTATGGGTCAGTTGAGGATGTTTCCACAGAGTAGGATGCAGTTCAGAACAGGGTCAATCAGGTCATCGAGTTGGATGAAATCAGACGAAAGGCTTATGATCAGAATTGCAGAAATTAGAGCAAGGTAAAGAAGGCTTTCGACAGGTCAGCTAGATAGAGAGACTTCATGATTGGGGATACAGTTTTGTTATGGGATAAAGGCAGAGAAAAACCTGGAAAACATGGCAAGTTTGACAGCTTGTGGTTGTGTCCATATTTGATCAGAGAAATAGCAGGGCCGAATTATTTTCATCTCAGCCATTTGGATGGTGATCCCATCAATATTCCACAGAATGGGCAACATCTCAAGCTCTTCTTCAGATGAGGGGCAACTTGATGTCCAAGGGGACACCCTCTGTAATGTATCTCTAACCCTTCTCCTTGTATTTTAATTTTGTATTATTTCATTCATTATGTTGATATGTACTTAGAATTTTTCTGTACCATAGATTTCATTTATTGTAAAATTATTGATGTTGTACTTTAGTTATTTCATTATGTAGATGTCTTATATAGCATTTGTTTATTTCATCATGTATATATGTATTCTTATGTTGGTTATTGGTGAGGAATCTGTTTTGTAGGTGCTGGATTCTCGTATGCTCTCCGTCTCATGTGAGAAGATCAAACACGTCCCCATGTGGAGCCAAATGTTGATTGCCTATCCAACTAGGGGGTCAACTCCATGTGCCATGAAGAAATGCATCATCATATGCTCATTTGTCGAAGATTTTGGTTCTATAGGGAATTTTTGGCCCGAACACTTCTTTTTGTAAACTGGAATTTCCGCACCCCTGCGTGGATCAATAATGTAATAGGTCTGCATGGGTCATATTTAGGTCAGTTACGTTTGGATCGATTCCTTGAGAGATTTCCTTTCACCGAGGGTTTTTTATCCTCAGGTTATCAATTGGGCTTTTCAGCCTTATTGATTTCCCTTGAGTTTTTCCCTCACACTTGCAGTAATTCCTCCAAAGTGGTGAAGGGCGTTCCAATGGGCTTATCTTCTGGTAACTATTGTCTAGGGATGATGTAAATGACCATGCAAGACATCTTATAAAGTTTCACGGAATTCCGTTGAGTCTAGATTAATATTTTTTAATTAATTAATTTTTAATTAAATTTCCCTAAGTTTGGAGGTTTAATTATTTAATTAATTAATTAATTTTGAGAAAAAATTGTAAAAACTAGGTCCTGGGACTTTTGTAGGGGTATTTGTGCTCAAAAAAATGGCATGAGACCCCCTACACCCATGGACCAAGTTTCAGTTCAGTCGAACAACTTCTGATATGGTTTTGTCCACCTAGAGTGTTAGTTAGTCAAAAACAACAATTTTAATTGCAAAGTCTTGACATAGCAAAAATGTAAAAATTGTAATAATAAGTTAAAAGGATGATAAAAGGTGGACAAAGATTGAGAGAGGTTACCTAGCCATTTCCTAACCCACCCAACTTGTTCTAACCTTTCCCTAACCCCTCACCCACCTCACTCACTCAACCCTCACGCCCTCCTAAGGAAGTTACGCCCCCCTTGTGAGTGAGACGTTGTAACTTGGGTTCTCCTTGGGTGGTGGACCCTTCCCTTGGTTGGTGTGCTCTGCCTTACCCCCCACGTCACCCCTTAATTAGGGTTTCAATAGATTGGAGGGGTAAGACTTAGCATCTGGACTTCAGACTTCAGGGAGGGTTTCCACTTGCCCTGATCTATCTTTCTGTGGATTTTGGCATCATTTGGAGATCTCCTTAAGCTGGGCCGAAATCTTGGCCTTCTCATATATTCAACAGGACGTGCCAGCAGCTAGGGGGGTTGGACGTAACCCTGGTTCTTATTGTATTTGGCCTTCATTATATATTCATCCTTTGGAGGCTTGTTTTGTATTACCGAGAGCATTTTGTAGAAGCTCATATATTATCTCTTGGAGCCATCTGATGCTATTCCAGATTTGCATCCACTTTGTATCAGGTTCTTGCTTTTCATAATAATAAAGGTCAGATCTATGCTTTTGGGTTCCATATCTTGTGTACTGGTTAGATCTTGTGTTTGCATTGAGTTTATCTTCAGATCTGTTCTTAATAACTAAACATAACCTTAAGGCCGAAACTTGAGAGGCAAACCTGCAAACATACACAAACAAACAAGTAAATCAGTGGTTAGTTAGTGTTCCAAGCGAAAAAATTGGCTTGGGAACATTACACACAAGGGAATCAAGCATCTCCTTAGATTTGGTCTTTTCTGCAACATGCGGGATCAGATGATCCTTCAAGGATCATCCTCTATGCTTTTATGTCCTTCTTATCCCACACTACCAGCACTGTTTGGTCTACCACTACTGGAATACCCCCTGAGGTCTATGTTGGATTTGGAGGAGCATTGGTCATGACTTCCCACAAGTCATGTTCCTTCAAGATCATTGAGATTCTTTTTTTCCAAAGAAAGAATTTGGAAAACCATCTAGTCGATCCTCAACCTTTATACTAGTTATTGACATGGCTGAACTGATCTTTGTTCTTTAACCTGTTGAAGTGATTTTGATTGAATATAGTAGATCTGTTTATCTCTCCTAGAGAAAGAGCTCTGATACCATGTTAAATTACTCTAAATCAACTAACTAAGTAAACAAATCAATTTGAAATACTTTGCTAAAATAATTAAGTCTTGCATGCAGCGGAAAACAAGAAAAACAATCACACACAGTACATAATTATTTCTTCTCTTCCAGATCAGTTCTTCATTCAAATAATTTTGGAACTTACAAGAGCTCCCCACATAGCGAAAATGTCTCTAAGAAAGAAAACCACAAATCAAATTTCTGCAAACCTAAAAACTACCACAGTACCTCAATCTACTGTTGTGATAAATTCTAGCAGTTGGCTTACACAAGCGGCTTTGAAAGCTATTGCTCGCTGCTGTACATATCCGTACTATTGTACGGATTGTGTGTGGACTTCCTTGGGATCCATGCAGCTTGCTGCTGCCACGATCTACTTGTTGTATTTGTTGCTGCTGCAACTGATGCACTCTATTCTCTCCTTGCCTATTCACTCATCTGTGAATAATGAATGTTGTGTCTTTTCCTTTACCCTCTTTGTCTTTTATATTTTTTACTTGAGCCAAATCCCTAATCTCAACGGTCAAGATTAGATTGTGATATCAACGGCCCTCTTTTCATTAAATCATTAAGTGATTTTAATTTAGTCACTTTATTAATTAAAAAGTCACCTTAATAAAAGACATTCACTTTATTAATAAATTAATAAACTGAATTCTAGGAAAGGTATAGGATATATTTAATGCGATTTTAGCAAGCAGACACTCTTATGAAAATACCTATCCAAGCTACAAACACTAACACAATAGTCATCTTCTCTCTCTTAGATATTCATTTTTACTTGGTCTCTCTCTCTCTCTTGGAGTTGCTAAGGTTTCTTGAACTTCTTGGGGTATTTTTAAGTCTAGGATTAGGGTTTCATCCATTGGAGAATTTAGATTAGGGTTTGAGATGAAACCCTTGGGTGTATTTGGTGAAGAAGGAGAAGAGGAGGAGGCATCTTTCCTTGGAGGACTTGTTTGATTGATTCATGCATGTTTGAGCTCCTTCGTTGGGCTAGGGTTTTTTATTTTTTCCCTAGCTAGGGTTTTGGAGGGCTAGTGGATTGTACTGGCCTTGTGATAAGTCTATGGAATGTACAACAATTTCATCTTTTGCATATTATTGAAGTTTTCAGGTGTCCAATACTTTTGTAATTGCAGATTTGATTTTCAGCCAAATATGTCTTACTGATTTTTGAAGAAGGTAAGGATTGTTTTCTTGTTGTGTTTAATGTTGTAAATAAGAGTTTTAAAATCTGGTTTATGCATGATAAGATTGCCTAGAGGGATGCTACTTATCATAACACTTTGATATTTTTTCTCCTTGGATTGCTTAGAAGTTTGGGTTGTTAAGGATTGAAATATTGTTCAATTCTACTACTGTTTTGTTTTATATTTCATAAAAACCTGGAGGTTGAATTAACAGGGTTAACATCCAGGAAACCTCTAGTTAAAAGGTGAAATTTTTGAATTGTCCAAATTCAAGGAAATTTCCAACATATTAGAAAGGATAAATGTAGTATATTTAGTTTACAGGTCATATATTTAGTTTACTTGGGTTGACCCTCGAGGTAGCTTGAATCCTGAGATGGCCCTTCTATGCAAAGTGCTTCTTGTATATGAGGGATTCCCTTATTGTTCAACCTCCTTACACACTTCCTCATTAGATGCATGATCTTAGGATTCCTTTGGGCTAGTTTTAGGTTGGTTCTCATTGTTTTGTGTTGAGATCGATCATCCCATCATATGAGGAGATAAGATATACCAAACCTACCATCTTTAGGAGACCGATATGGAGGAGTACTTTATCTTTGGCTGCCCCATCTTCTATGAGATTCGAGTTTGGTTTCACTGACTCTTTATGGAGTCCCAAAGCTCCCTCTCCACCTTCTTTTAGTATCTGAAATAGATATGCCTGGCCCTGTTCATGAGGGAGGCTTTGGGTCTTAGATCCCATTCACTTTGACCATCCCCACCGAAACAGGATACCTCAAGGACTATTACATCTTTTTCCTCGATGCTTCTACTATATAGAGGCACAAAGAAGTAAATAAACAATAGTATCACATCAATCGTTAGAGCCATGAGACCTCAGGAGGCCATCCATGTTTCGACAACAAGACCCTTATGGAGATGTCACCTTAGATTCCATGGCAATTCTCACGACACCAACAGACAGGGGACATTTTCTAGATCTCAACGACGGGCTACTTCATCCAGACAATGAGACATACCTCATGCCATCTCTTCTAGGTCTCTGGTCAATGTCCTATCGAGAGATTCTTCTCTATGGCCTCATACATTACGAGAGATATGGATATTAGGAGCTTTGGTTCAAGGGAGTAAAGTTGTCCTTCTTGTTCCTCAACCTCAAGAGACAAAATTGGGGGGAATTGATGTCTCCTTTGGTGTACCCCCATATGATACATCCTCCACAGGGAGTTCTAGTTCTTAGCATTGTTTTCATGTATTTGCAATACAATTTTGTTTATTGTTTCTTGATATTAGACTATAGATATAATGTTGTATATATTAGATGTGCTTTTATTATTCTTTTATAATAGCGACCTTTATGCTCCCACTTTGTATTCAACACTAATGTAGTTAGCAGTCTCATCGACCCATTTGTGGTCATTTGTTGGACATGAATACAATCATATTATCTTATCTAGTCAATAAACTATATGTATTATGAACTATTAAAAACATTAAAAGAGTACTTCAATATTTTCTCAAAAGACATGAAATGAAAGGCTTCATTGCTTGCATTGCATAAACGAAATTACATGTTCAAGCCTCAATTACTTTTGATGTTGTTGGCACATTACTCTATGAACTGTCATTAATTTTCTTATAGATGGACTATAACCAGCAGTAGTTAACAAGGTTAACAATGAACTCATGTAAGTTGGTTTTGTGAGGGCTTGTCATAATTATCACCATTCGCTTATGTTTTCCTTTCCAAAATGCTTAATCAATTTCTTTTGTTATTTTTGAAAGGGAATGTACTATTTTTTTTTCCTGTGAAATACACATCCCAAGGAAACTCACCAGGCACTTCCCCTCATTCCAAGGACAGTACCCAAGGTAAACTAGATTATTCATGCCTCAAGGCTGTTACAACAATATACTCATTAATATCTCAACATGTCACTTCAGGAAATTGATCTTGGGCGGGGAGAATAACACTCCTTTCACACAGCTGCCTGGGTTAGACCCAATTGACAAAAGGAAATGTACTTCTATAAAATAGAATTATAAATATATCATATTTATAAAACAATGAATTACATCGTATTAGGGTGTAATTCAATTTAATTAATCTAATTAATGCAAATTCCTTGAATTTGGAACTTGCAGGTTTTAAGCTTGGAACAGAACAGCATACAGTAGAGATAAACATAAACAGAGGTGGAGATGTGAAGGTGACATCTGGAGTAGAAGGGTTGGCTTTGTTGAAGACACCACAGGTATAACTTTGTGATTTGATACCTTATAATACATTATGTATAGAAAATCGCAAATATAATGACACAAATCTTTCAAAACTAGAATTATAGTTCCTTGAGATCTTTAACATAAACTTGTGACGTAAAAAAACTTGTCATGTTTGAATTCCTGCCAGTCAGGGTTTGAAGGGTTCATTCGAGACAAATACACCATGTTGCCTGAAACAAAGGAACGGATATTAGCAACTGAGGTTTCTGCTAAATGGAGGTTAGTTCCATAAAATATATATTTGTGAATACCTATCTGCATTATATGATGTTGATTGTAACTTATAAGTTTGAATGCACTTTTTTTTATTTTTGTCGGCATTTGAAGATTTTTGTTCGGTATTTTGAGGTCAAATTAAGAAGGATCTATGATTTGATTATTATTTAGCATACTTTAATCTGACCTCAAATTACCCAATGAACAAAACATCAGAAAATCACAATGTTCTTCTAATCATAAAATTGTCCAAAGTTCCAAACAGAACATCAAGCATAGAATAAGAGTTCCATATCTCATTAACTTAAATTATTTACAAAGAGGAATGCATAAACTCATTAACGTTGTTCATATCAAAGACCAAACATTACTAAGTCCAGAATCTCCATACACGAAGCTACAATGTGAATATTAAAGCACGCTTCATTAGAATACAAAGAGTTTATATCAAGTATTTTTATCTTCCTATAATCCAGGTCAGCTACTTCTAATTCATCTCTTAATAATGCATGTCTTCATATATCATGTGGGCCCTACCCCTCTTACCCATGCCAATCACGTACTATTCACTTTGACCATTTCTTTGATCACAAATATATGACCAATCTTAAAACCAGTCTTTCCAATAGATATGAAACTCAAGATTCTATAGAGAGAGCCCATCGTTTCTTTGAACTATTAGATCGGAATCTTTAGATGCTTTTCCCCATTCCATATACACATAAGCATCCCTGTACTTATGAATTCTGTTCTTGAAATGTTTGTACTTTGTATGAATTCTGTTCTTGAAATGTTTGGTATGATGCAGACTACAAAATCCTTGATACATTAATGAAGTATGTCCTGGCACATAGACCCATAAAATTCAAGTTAACCCAAAAAGTATATTGAAGCACGCTAAAAGAAAGAAACACTAGTACCTTATTTATAAATGAAAAGAGATCCTTTAGCAGCTTAGAGTGAGCCCACAATCCTTAAGGAATGCATTCTTACGAAAATAGTCCACCTGCACCATTATTGATCTTGACACCTCAGTGTGTGGCGTCCCCAACAAACCACCTATCATTGTCTAAACCATATAGGTGCCATTTCTTTATTTGATTACATGATCGTGCGAGTCAGCTTCAAACTCCAATTTAATAAAGCCTAGGATATCCAACATTTGAAAGCTGCATTCCTTAAATATTGCATGACCATCTTAGCCGTTTATAACTTTATATCATGGATCATTTCAAGTACAATGTCCTTTGTCTTCTCCCATCTTGGAACCTCTCATTTCATCCATCCCATTTATAAAGTTGTGATTAAAATGAACCATGTGACTATCAAACTATCATCATGGAGCACAATTGGGGAAACTCTTTGCCAAAATACTAGATGACTTTGTCTCCAAATGGGCAAAGATGAAGAATTTGTAGTTGGAGGTCAAGTAGGTTTCAAAAGGGATCAACACACTTGCGATCGTATTTTTACTCTCACAATCACTACTGCTTTGTGGACTATCCACAAAGCTTTTAAGACATCCACTAATTCAAAGGCTTTAGGAATTGGTTCTCCCAAACTTGATGGTTTATTTGGTTAGGATTCTATGAGATGATTATTGGAAGTCCATACTGAGATGTGCAACACAAATGGCATACACCACCATAGTAGTCAATTAATGGTGTCCACTCTCACCCACAACCTTTGGACTTTATATTGATGAAGTAAAGGACATTCTATATGGGATTTGCATTTCTATTCTACATGGTTGTAGGAATCCAAAATAAATTGGACAATTTGAGCTCATTTTGTGATAACTATTATCAGTTTGGACCTTGCCATATCAAAAATTATGGCCTTCAACATGTCTAATAAAGAGGCATCTAATACCATTCTTGCCTATAATGGACAAGAGGTAGAAACAGTGGCATCCTACACTTACCGTGAAGTGGTATTCTCGGGCTCATCTTTCAGCTTGATCCTGACAACAAAATCAAGGGTGAGTAGAGGATATGCAATGCTAACAACCCTGGAGAGTCAATGTTTATAGCTTCAACTTCAGAATATTTAGGCTACAATGTGCCTCTTTCATACCCTTTGAAATCGTTTTCTTGTCTACGGTTAAGAAGTTGGGAACCCATACCTAGGGAAAATAGGTCATAATTGCATTGAGACGGTGCTCATTACTATGCTTTCAGAACTTCTTCACGCAAAGAAAATGGTTTTGCACTTTCTTGTTTAAGTTGAATTTCATGGTTGCCCTTTACTCACTTCCAAGGTTTTTCACATTGTGACCAGGTTGCATAGGATTCACTGCATGGAGGACTCCCACTCAAGCAATAATAAAACCTTTCCTAGCTTTCAAATCCTCTATGCATCTTACTATCAAAGATGTCATAAATAGTTGGTATGCTAGAGCTTCTTCTTTCCTCCAACAACTAGATTTAGATATTGGGAAGCCTAACCCTTATATTTCTCCTTTGGTTCTCCTAGTTCACTAAGAGGGATATTAATAGAGGCATCAAAGCAAAGATGTACAAGACCTACTTGAAAGCCACATCAACTCATGTAATGTCCCTGTTGGCCTAGGAATCATAAGGAGTGGTTATGCTAGCCTAACTTGGTTCCCGTAGGCTAAGTCGGAAAAGTTACCTAGGGAACTCAACTTTTGCCTAGGAAATAACTTTATAAAGTGAAAAAGGGAAAAAGGGGGACATGGGTCCTAGGCAAATGAAGTCACTTAAAAATTATAAAGTGTACACGCATAAAGTGACTTTAAAAATAAAATAAAAGTAAAGTGAGCGGGAAATAACTCAAGTAAGAAATAAAAGAGGGGAAATGAGGAGGTGCCCCTCATTCTTGCATTCACTCACTTGGAAATTAGATTTTGAGAGCTCTTGAGGAAGGAGTCTAGGGTTTTTGGAAACCCTTCTTTGTTTACTGGTTTCGGTGTTGCAACGATGCACCCTAGCTGGTTTGGGGAAGAGATCATTGCAGATTTCTTCATTGCGCTTCAATTGGTTAGAGTTTTCATCACTGGGCAGTGTTCATATTGTTCAGGAATTGAGTTATTTGATTGGGGCGACTTGCCAAACCCAGTGAACGATTTTTATTTATTGAGGTCGATTTTTAGGGTGGCTGAGAAGAGTTTCTAAGCAGTTGGTCAAGTTATTCTGCGGGGAACTCATTTTTCCTTTGGCTGGCCGAGTTCTATCTTTGCTGGAGTCTGTAATTTGTGGCTGGGCGAGTTTACTTAGTAGCAGGGTCATGGCATTTGGAGGCAGGTTGAGTTTTACTGATTTGGGGTCGATTTGCTTTAGGGGTTGAGGAATATCTTTGCTGGGTGTTTTATCCTCACCTGGGTGACTTGTATTACTTATTCCCTGCATTGTTTGAAGACTATCTCATTGCTGGCTCATACATTTCTGTTGGGTAGTGTCTCATCTCTAAACTGGGCGCCTTTCTTGACACAAAGAACAGAGATAACTAACTGGTGGTTGAAGGTGGAACCACACATCAAATATGGGTGCATTATTCCATATCTTTGGACTGTGGACAGCTGCCAATAATTCCTGAAGTTTACACAGTGGTTTAGTTGGATACCAACACCCATACTGGGCATATTGCTTGGGCTAGGTTCCTCTATATGCAGCTGCATAATTTTATATATACATTTAAGGGCGTTTCAAGAGGAATGGAACCTCTACTTTGAGGTGTTTATTGCTACTGATCGAATATATTCTTCCATTCTTATCAGCTCAATACAAGAGTTCATACTCTCACTCAAATTCCCGGTTTTATCTAATTATTACAGCATGTGTAATTGTGTTCTTATGCTATAACTGAAATTACCATTGTAAGCTTTCTTATGCAAGTACTGGAGCTGTCTGTGTATGAATTTATGGCTTTTAATAAAATGTGCAGCCATTATCTCTAGTGTTTTGCATTGCACTGGGTATAATT
>ML870790.1:788-20042 GCA_009831015.1 Picea engelmannii | reverse complement strand
CACCTCCATTAATGGCCGATCAGAGATTAACTTCTAACTGTCAAAACCTCCTGTCATATTTAATATATCGACGAGGACAAGGATGGGTCTCCTCAAAACCTATGTTTCAGAAAATATCAACCTCTAGTTACTACTAGTTCAGTTAGCACCAGTAGTTAGACTTCGCGTAAATCTGGTAAGGTTTAATCAACTGTTAGAGTAGAGTTTTGTTTATAACTAAGAAATATTGTTAGGCTTTGATGCAAGAGCATCTCAAGAGAGCCAGCGCAGAGATAAAAGACAGCTGGAAAAGCGCCTAGTGGAAATTTTGAAAATATCTTGAAACATTAATGAAGTCATCAAGTGGAGGCACACTTGTAAAATGTAAACGGACCTTGAGAAATCTACTCTCGTCCTTAGTAGGTATAAGGCATTTATGATAGTTAATGCAAGTATATAGAATTTAATGCATAGATTAGACAGTTTATAATGAGAGAGGGAAATGGGATATAGACACCCTCATTGTGTAATTGTAATAGTGAAGAACATTACCAAGAGAAGAGCATACAGAGCTAGAACAAAGAAACTGTGTTTAAAAAACACCCATGTCCAGAGATTTAAGTTAATAGAAGAAGTCTTAATTCAGATTCATGGCGTTGCATTTTTTTCTTGTATGTGTATGTTGAACGGTATGTTCATGGTTATACTCTTTCTGTTATACATTTGCTTTTATGCTATGTATGAATGATTTCTTGATTGAATGTTTGAAATCTGAGAGGAAAGGGTAAAATGAATGAGTTATCATTTGTTTCTCTATCTGAGCAAGAGTTCCTGCAAGGAATGCAGTTGAATTGTCCGCAAGGAGTGTGTTGACAAAGGGTTCAAAGGTTTGTCTCTAAAATCTCAGACAAGATAGCTTTCATTCTCATTTCCTCTGAAGTGCAGTTGGGCACAAGAGCTGTGCAAGGTGTGCACAGGCTGAGTATATTTTCAGGGTGTGTAACCTGAATGAAGTATTGAGAGACTGTTGTTGCAGGGAGTGTGCAGAGTCAAAAGATTTCAATTCCTTCGAGTGATTAAGGAATTTTCCGCAAGGAGTGCGCACAGGAATTTTCTGAAGGACTCGGAGATTGTGCATTGGAACAGTGAGAAGGTGTCACAAGTTTGTGTCATAGGAAGTTGAGTACCGTGGGAAAACCACTTGGTTAAAGGTCGTAGAAGTCCCTGTGGAGAAAGTAGACGGACGGTCAGAATTCTCTGTGGAGAATTCGCGAAGTCCCGTGAGCCATAAGATATCACAGAGGAGCAGGGGAGTTACAACAAGTGCTTCAAAAGGTTCGAGCTCAGGAGAGGCAAAACCGTACATTCCATCCAACCAGGTCCGTTGGATTCAATCGTGAATTTCTATTTCGGGGATTCAGGGGTTGAAGTCCCAAAATCTTTGCATCAGGACTCGCGAAATCACGAAGCGTGAAGTCCCGAGGGTGAGAGGATTGTGTGGGCCACAGAATCAACAAGGTGGACAGGTGGTGCACTATCGACAAGGGATTCAATTCCATTGAACATTTCGGGGTTTTGTGGGGTGAAGTCCTGAAATCTTCGCATCAAGATTCGCAAAATTGTGAAGTCCGAAATCCCGATGGAAAGAAGGGTTGTTGAAAGGTCAACCTTGCGAGCGCATCAGAGTTTCGGTAAATCGGGTTTCGGGAGTCGAGGGGACGATTTGCTTGACATTGCAACCCCCATAATCTCAATAAGGACAAATCCGAAATAGAGAGAGAAAAGGTCAAGTGTTGACTGTTTTTGGGTTTAAGAGATTGAGAGACAAGGCACTTGACCATAGGATTCAGGAAATCGTGGAGTTCGATCTCTCGAAGTATAAAAGGGGGAATTTTCTCAAAGGTATTTGTGGGCGCAGATTTCTTGAAAGGTAAATAGAAGAGCCAATTGTTGAAATATGTTCGAGTGAGTGGTAGAGGAAAGATCCCGTGTATGTGGACTTCTGACCTGTGGGTTGGGAAGGGTAGTGTGCATCATTTTGGTATCAGAGCTCAGAAATATTTATTTTCTTTCTGTAGCAAGGAAAAGGAGAATTCACAAAGCCACCGAGAAGAAGGGATAGGAAAACACCCGATCCACTAGAGGATAGGGAAATGCCAAGAAGAAGGGGTAGGTAGATGCCTGATCCAGCCATGGAGAGCGAGATGCATGATTTACGCGCCAGACTTGAAGACATGGAGACAACATAGAGGTGCACAGTCAGTTTTGGGGATCTTAGTGATTCTGAAAGTGACAATGAGGTTGGACATGAAAGGGAAGAAGTTGCAGCCAAAGATGAAACAAATGAACATTTGATTAGGGATATTGCAAGAATGGGTGAAAGAGTGAAAATGGACATTCCAGTTTATGAGGGAAACTTGGATGTAGAGGAGCTTCTAGACTATATTAGAGCTCTGGACACATACTTTGAGTATGAAGATGTTGAAGAGGACAAGAAGGTCAAACATGTTGTCACAAGATTAAAATGACATGCAACATTGTGGTGGGATGAGCTACAAGCTGACAGACGCTGCAAAGGCAAGCATAAGATCAAGAGTTGGGATAGGATGATCGCAAAGATGAAGGTGAAATTCATCCCCAGGGATTATCAAATTACTCTGTCTCGAAGAATGCAAAACTTGAGATAGAAGCTGATGAAAGTAAAATAATATACTAAAGAATTCTATAGGCTGAACATCAGGGCAGGTCATCAAGAAAGTGATGATGAAAAACTTGCAAGGTACATGAATGGCCTGAGATACAACATTCAGGATGAGATGAGCATGATGACCATCCGAATGGTGGAAGATTCTTATCAAATGGCTCTAAAAGCTGAAGAGAAGCTGAGCCGAAAGCAAGGTCAAAGAAGCCGAGGTAGAAGTCAGCCAAAAGGCAAATCAGTTGCCCGGGATAAAAATCAGAAACCCAAGGAGGATTGGAAGAAACCTTAGACTCAAACTGAGAGAGGTGGAAGATCACAATGAGGGAAATCTGATGAACAGAGAGGGAAGAATACCGAACAGAGAGGAGATTATGACGATAATAATACATTTCCTCGTACCAGAGGTAGAGGAAGAGAAAGAGGTGGAGTGATAAAATGCTTCACATGTTGAAAGACTGGACACAAGTATTATGAGTGTCTAGACAAAAATAAATAAGGAGGTGAGACTCACATCGCCGAATCATAGAGGCGAGACATTGAGGCAGAAGATGCTAAAGGCGGAAGATTGTTGATGATGTGAAAATCTCTTTTGACACCAGAGAAGGAGGTGGAGAGTTCAATCCAAAGAAACAAAATTTTCTGGACTGCTTGCAAGACTAAGGATAGGGTATGCAAGGTCATTGTGGAAAGTGGTAGCACAGATAATCTCATTTCTACAGAGATGGTAGAAACGCTGGAGCTAGAGACGATTGATCATCCTAGCCCATATAGAGTTTCATGGCTACAAAAAGGACATTAGGTAACTATCACTAAACAATGTTTAGTTGAATTTAACATAGGAGGATATAACGATAAGATACTTTGTGATGTTATTCCCATGGATGTTTTTCATCTATTGCTAGGGAGGCCATGGAAATATGACAAGAATGTGATTCATGATGGGAGAATGAACACATACACCCTAGAGAATAATGGGATAACTCACATGTTGCTTCCAATCAAGGATAAGGAGGTGAAACTTGAAGTAAGAAACAATGTACTTCTAATGAGTGGGAAGGAACTTCTTACAGAGGTTAAGGAAAAGGAGGATCCATAATTCATTGTGGTCAGAAAGCCTAGAATTGTTTTGGCCAGTGCAAGAGTGGATGATTTACTCGAAGAGGTTCAGGAACTACTAGAAGAGTTCACTGATATAGTAGTGGAAGAACTATCTTGTTCGTTTCCACCAATCAAAAGTGTGAGTCATCATATTTATCTCACACCAGGAGCTAGTTTGCCAAACAAAATCGCGTACATATTGATGCCGCAGGAGAATGAAGAGGTCAAAAGAAAAGTCCAGGATTTGTTGGACAAAGGTTTGGTCAGGGATAGCTTGAGTCTGTGTGTTGTTCTGACAGTACTCAGTCCGAAGAAAGATGGAGTCTGGAGGATGTGTATTGACTCCAGGGTGATCAACAAGATAACCATCAGGTACATATTTCCATTGCCAAGGATGGATGATCTGATGGATTGCTTGAGTGGAGTAGAATTTTTTTCGAAGATTGATTTGAAGAGTGGTTATCACCAAATCCACATGAGGGAAGGTGATGAATGGAAGGCAGCCTTCAAGACTAACGAAGGGTTGTATGAATGGCTTGTTATTCCATTTGGCTTAATAAATGTGTTGAGTACCTTCATGAGGTTGATGAACAATGTCCTGAGGGAGTTCATCGGAAAATTTGTTATCGTATATCTGGATGACATACTGATTTTCAGTAAAACAGTGGCAAAGCATCTGAAACATTTGGCTACAGTGATGTGGAAGTTACAGTAGGAGAAGTTTCTAATAAACATGAAGAATTCCTCATTCATGAAGACAAAGCTCATTTATTTGGGGTTTTTTATTTTTGTAGATAAGTTGAAGATGGATCCAGATAAAGTGGAGGTGATCAAAAATTGGCCATCACCGAATAATATCTTTGAGGTGAGAATTTTTCATGGATTGGCTAGTTTCTACCAAAAATTCATCAGGAATTTTATTGAAATTAGTGCACCAATGATGGATACAGTGAAGAAGAGACATAAATCTTTTCATTGGACAGAAAAAGATGAGAAGAGTTTTAATCTGTTGAAGAGGAAGATAACGGAACAACCAATTCTAGTGTTGCCTGATTTCCAAAAGACATTTCAAGTGAAATGTGATGCAAGTGGATTTGCAATAGGGGCAGTCTTGAGTCAAGAAGACAGGCCAATAGCATACTTCAGTGAGAAGATGAATGAAGTGAAGGTGAAATACTCCATGTATGACAAGGATTTTTATGCTATTATACAGGCATTAAAGAAATGGAGACATTACTTGATCCCGAAGGAGTTTGTCTTATACAGTGAAAATTATGATTTGAAATTTGTGACTCAACAGGAGAAGTTGAATCAAAGACATATAAAATGAGTTGAATATATGCAAAAATTCACTTTTTGATTAAACATATTTCTGGAACTGCTAACAAAGTTGTTGATGCTTTGAGAAGAAAGTGTTTTCTATTGCAAGAGTTCAAAGTCAAAACGTTGGGTTTTGATGATCTCAGGGACATGTACATGGATGAACCGGATTTTAAAGGGGTGTATGAAGCAACTGAGAATCCAATTCTCAGAGATAGAAGCCAATGGATAGACTACATGATCTAGGAAGGATTATTGTTCAAAGGTAATCAACTTTGTATTCCAAAATGCTCCATGAGGGAGAATTTGTTGAAGGAGAAACACAGTGGAGAACTGGCTGGGCACTTTGGTCATGAAAAGATGTTCACAAAGTTGAGTGAGTCATATTTTTGGCCGAGAATGTGAGAAGATGTCAAAAGGTTCGTGGACAGATGCAGAATTTTCGAGCATTCGAAGGGAAAGAAACAGAATGCAGGGTTTTATCAACCATTGCCCATACCTGAGAAACCATGGGATGCAGTCAGCATGGATTTTATATTAGGGATGCCAAGAACACAAAGAGGGTTTGACTCAATATTTGTGGTGGTGGATAGATTTTCTAATATGGCACACTTCATTGCATGTCAGAAGACCAGTGACGCAACTCACATTGCGAATCTATTTTTCAAAGAAGTCATTCGACTTCATGGCTTACCAAGGAGCATAGTTTCGGATCAAGACACTAAGTTTGTAGGACACTTTTGGAGGACCTTATGGAGGAAGCTGGGAACTAACTTGTCGTTCAGTTCAGCTTATCATCCTTAGACAGATGGACAGACAGAAGTGGTGAACAAAAGTCTGGGAGACTTGCTGAGAAGCTTGGTGATAGAACACCACAGCCAGTGGCACAACATATTACCATAGGCGTAATTTTCTTATAACGACTCAGTTAACAGAAGCATGGGGTAGAGTCCATTTCATATTTTCTATGGCATGAAACTGAGAGGAATTTCTAAGCTGAGAGATTCAGATCAGACTGTGATTAGGAGCACTAGTGCAGAATATTTCACAGAGGCGATGAAGGAACTTCATAGCCAGGTGAAGGAATGATTGCAGAGTTTGAGCCAGGAATATAAGCGCAGAGAAGATCATCACAGAAGACAACTTCAATTTGAAGTTGGCAATTTGATTCTAGCACATTTGAGAAAAGAAAGGTTCCTGAGAGGGACATATAATAAACTGAAAATGAAGAAAATCAGACCATGTAAGGTCTTAAAGAAATTTGGGGCAAATGCTTACGAGATTGAATTACCCGATGGAATCGAAATTTCTCCAATATTCAATATCTCAGATTTGTACCCTTATAAAGTTGAGGAAATAGGGACAGGAAATGAACAGCCAGAGGTCCAGTGGACAAAACAGATGCCAGTTGCAGAAAAGCCACAGATGGAGCACATACTCGACAAAAGGGTCGGCAAGAAGACTAGGAGAAAGCAATACCTTGAATATTTGGTCAAGTGGAAGGGCCATCCAGTTGAATATGCCATCTGGGAAAATGAAGCAGAGATCTAAAGGCATGGACACACCATACGCGAGCTCATGGATAGGAGCCCATGAAAATTTTCTAGCAAGGGAGTATGATGCAGGAGCATCTCAAGCGAGCCAGTGCGGAGATAAAAGACAGTTGGAAAATTGCCCAGCGCAAATTTTGAATATATCTTGAAACATTAATGAAGTCATCAAGTGGAGGCACACTTGTAAAATGTAAATGGACCTTGAGTGATCCGCTCTCATCCTTAGTAGGTAGAAGGAATTTATGATAGTTAATGCAAGTAGATAGAATTTAATGCGTAGATTAGACATTTTAGAATGAGAGAGGGAAACGGGATATAGATACCCTAATTGTGTAATTGTAATAGTGAAGAACATTACCAAGAGAAGAGAATACAGAGCTGGAATAGAGAAACTATGTTTAAAAAACACCCATGTACAGAGATTTGAGTTAATAGAAGAAGTCTTAATTCAGATTCATAGCATTGTATTTGTTTTTTGTATGTGTATGTTGAACGGTATGTTCATGGTTATACTTTTTCTGTTATACATTTGCTTTTATGCTATGTATGAATGATTTATTGATTGAATGTTTGAAATCTAAGAGGAAAGGGTAAAAGGAATGAGTTTCAATTGTTTCTCTATCTGAGCAAGAGTTCCTGCAAGGAGTGTAGTTGAATTGTCCACAAGGAGTGCATTGACAAAGGGTTCAGAAGTTTGTCTCTGAAAGCTCAAGCAAGATATCTTTCATTCTCATTTCCTCAGAAGTGCAGTTGGGCATAGGAGCCGGGCAAGGTGTGCGCAGGCTGAGTATATTTTCAGGGTGTGTAACCTGAATGAAGTATTGAGAGACTGTTGCTGCAGGGAGTGCATAGAGTCGAAAGATTTCAATTCCTTGGAGTGATTGAGAAATTTTTTGCAACGAGTGCGAGCAAGATTTTTCTGAAGGACTCAGAGATTGTGCATTGGAACACTGAGAAGGCATCACAAGTTTGTGTCGCAGGCAGTTGAGTACCATGGGAAAACCACTCAGTAAAAGGTTGCAGAAGTCCTTGTGGAGAAAGGAGATGGACGGTCGAAATTCTCTGTGGAGAATTCGCGAAGTCCCGTGAGCCGTGAGATCTCACGAAGGAGTAGGGGAGTTATGGTGAGTGCTTCAAAAGGTTCAATCTCAGGAGAGGCAGAACCGTAGATTCTAGCCAACCAGGTCCTTTGGATTCAACCGTGGATTTCTATTTCTGCGTTTCGGGGGTTGAAGTCCTGAAATCTTTGCATCAGGACTGGCGAAATCATGAAGCATGAAGTCCCTAGGGTGAGAGAATTGTGTGGGCCACAAAATCGGTAGGGTGTATAGGTGGTGCACTATCGACAAGGGAGTCAATTCCATTGACCATTTCGAGGTTTCGTGAGGTGAAGCCTCGAAATATTTGCATCAGGATTCGCAAAATTGCGAAGTTTGAAATCCCAATGGAAAGAAGGGTTGTTGAAAGGTCAACCTTGCAAGCGCATCACAGTTTCAGTAAATTGGGTTTCGGGAGTCGAGGGGACGATTTTCTTGACATTGCAACCCCCGAAATCGCGATAAGGAGAAATCCAAAATATAGAGAGAAAAGGTCAAGTGTTGACTGTTTTCGAGTTTTAGAGATTGAGAGACAAGGTGCTTGACCACCAGATTCGCAAAATCGCGGAGTCCGATCTCCCGAAGTATAAAAGGGGGAAATTTATCGAAGGTATTTGTGGGTACAGATTTCCCGAAAGGGAAATAGAAGAGCCAATTGTTGAAAGCTCTTCGGGCCAGTGGTAGAGGAAAGGTCCTGTGTACGTGGACTTCCAACCTGCAGGTTGGGAAAGGCAGTATGCATTAGGCTGCATTGTCAAGGAAATACTCTCATTAAACCAAAGAGTTACAAAGGAATCCATCAATGTCCTTGGTCATCTATGGAAAATCCAAACAACTAAATATAACAATCAAGCAAATAAATTCAACACTCATTACTATGTGTATAAAGTTTTATTCACGGTATTGGAGTTTAGGCTTGTGTGTATATGGAAGTATGTTTTAAATAAGAGGCTAGGGTCCTAAGTCCTAGGCCTATGTTTTATTTCCAATTTATTACCAAGTATAAACTTATAACCACTTGTAAAAGCTAGCATGACTTAAATGAAAGTTGAAAATAAAATGCGAGGTTATGGTCTGTCATGCTGGGAAATGGAAATTGAATACATTGGGTATCAGATTTTAACAATAGGAAAAGGGTATTTCTCTTATTATGATTTTGTTTTAGAGATTTAAAGCTTAATGTTCCTTAGAAGAATTTTTTTTTTATATGACAAAATTTAGGTACATTACAACTGATCTTGTTTCTTCTTGAACTTTTGCTCCTTAGAGAACTTTCTTTGACACTTAGTCGAATTTTGGCCTATGCATTCCTTGCAATAGTTTCTCCTCCGCATCTTAGCTTCTCTATGGACGACTGCGCACACATGGAAATAATTCTTCACACCCTTCTACAAATAATCTTAGGTTGCTCTTCTTAAGCTTATGAGTCAAAAGACTCTGTCATGCACTCCTTGCAGACAATATGCACTCTCTGCGTACAAGGCTCCAAGTTATCTCTCTTGGACTTATTCCTTCTCAACACTCTGAACTTCTGATAATGAATCCTTCAATACTTAGCCAAGTATCGACTCTGCGCATACCTTGTAACAATATTCCTTCAACTTAAATTTTGATAGGCGACTATGCATGCCATGCAACATTCCTTAGATGACTCAATTGTTCCTTCTAAACAATTAGGTTCTGAGCACATTTATGTCTATATATGATTTCAAGCTATCCCTCCTGAACTTCTAAGCCAAAACAAACTTTTTCTACGCACAGCTTGCAAACTCTTATGCAGTCCTTGCATACAAAAGTTTCATGTTGTCTCTTCTAATCTTCTGAGTCGAAACAAAGTCTGTCAATGCACACCTTGCAAAAAATATGCATACTTGCACTTTCTCAAAGAAGAGAAACAATTGAAACTTATCTAATGTATCACAAATTCATACATTCAACCATGTAAATGCATTCATAGCATAAGAACAAGAAATAAAAGAGAATTGAAATTAACAGAAAGCCTACCATTCATTCATTCAGATAGAAACAACAACACTAGACATTTGGAACAACGCCTCTCTTTTATATTCATTCAATTGAAAATATACATGGGCTCATACACTGCTCTTTAAAATATTTCAACAATTCTCAGCTACAATTGACTAAATTTCAGCTACTAACAACAACCTCTACAATAGTTTTCAACAACCTCATTTGGGAAACAATACATTTATTTATACAAGAGGGATCATAAATCTTTCCCTCAAAGCTACCTTAGTGCTATCCTTTCGAAATAAAATCATTCAACTACTAAGGATTTATTACAATAAATGTTTGAGATGGACATATAAGAGCAAACAGATCAAATCTGTATTGTAAGCTACTACATTAAAAGAAAATACATTCGTCATCAATCTCATGCGATCGTCCAGCTCAAAAAGATTTAAGAAGTTCTTAAATTAAAATCTTTTCAAAATATTTGTGTGACATGCCTTCTTAAATTCAAAATCATTCTTGAAAATGCACACTAGTGCGCTTAGCTGTCCTCCATTCATGCTTTGTTGGAGATGCTAATGCATCAATTTGTTATAATGTGTACATGTTGTTTAAAGTTGTATTTTGATTATTTCAATAGCACAATAAGAATTAAATTTGTTTGAATTGAACTCACCCACTCAAACAATTCTTTAAATTTTATGAGAATAATTGGTTTTTTTTTCAACTAAAACCTTTAAATTCACAAAACACCCAAATGATTCACTCTCTCTTTAAAGAAATAGGTCCATGTCTTATTATAATAATCTTCTACAAAAAAAATTTAAATAAAAGGATTTACGATTCTTGGTGTTTGCATGGGACCATAGATATATGAGTCAATGATCTATAGTTCTTGTGAAGCTTGTTGTGATTTTCCAACTAGAAAGTTTCTTGTGTTATTCCCCTAGTGTAAATCTAGATAAAAAATCATCTTTTTATTCAATATTGGAAAAGAATTGAACCATGTATTTCATGTATAAAAAAATCATCCCTTTTAGACTTAAATGTCCATTACACCTAAGCCATAGCTAGTTATACCCCTCAATTTTTTTTTAATGACATTTTTGAATGTATATGTATCGGGAATATATTGGATTGACTACCACTAACTTCCTAATATTATTCTTCTTAAAAAACTCACAAGATCCATTATCAAACAATGCATTACAATTTTTCTCAATCAATTAACCTACACTCTAAATATTGTTATTCAGACAAATAACCAAAAATGTGTCCTTAATAGTTTTTAATTCACATTATTTGGTGTGTACAAAAAACATTCCATTGTCGACAATTTCTATTGTCTTATTGTTTGCAAACATCACTCAATTTGTTTCTATTAATTTGATCAGTTCATCAAAGAAATATTTTTTATTATTCATATTCTTAGAGAAACCAAAATCAAGGAATCAAACATCATCTCAAAAATTCACTGCCATATTACAAACGAATTAATATGGAATTCTCTCCCTTATCTTCAGTGGAATTTTCTTTTTTTATGGGTGACTTGACTTGAGACCACATTCCCTTTCAAATTCACCAAATCATTTTTCAATAATGGAATTAAATATGCTTCTTATATACAAAACCATGATCACAAAATCTTCCTCCATGACCTCTTCTTATTCCTCTTGAATAATAGATGAGTACCCTTTCTCTCTTGGGGAATGTATTTTATTCAATAACACTGAAGTTCACTACAAAATATTATTCTAAATTTTCTATAATTTTATTGAATCTACTTTCACAAGATCACAATTATCCTATTCGATTTTCCAACTTCATTGGCATCATATCTCCGCTTTCCATTATTGAAATAACTACTAAGTTCCATTTCACTAATAAATATTTAATTTTTTTTCACAAATTATCTGGTTGGTAATCATCTCTCCTTAGGTGCACAATTGGTTAACGATGCCTTGAACTTTAACACAAAAATGACATATCTTTTCATTGTCCTTCATTTACAGTTTCTCAAATTCTCTTGACACAATTTCCAAGATCACAAATTTGACATTATATACACCTTGGTAAGTGCATTGCATTATGTCCCAAGATTCCTTGGTATTTTTCATTGTAGTGATTTTGAGAAACATCTAGAGTACTTTGAAAAAAAAACAATTATAGGGAATCCTTCTTATTTTCTTCACTCTTATAATTTGTATTTCTTTTCCTCACTCTTATAATTTGTATTTTCTACTATCGATGTATTAAAGTATTGTGTCCCATCATACTCATCTCGAAGTCTATCCCAAGAATCCTTAAAAACCATCAAGGTTTTCATTTTTATTACCTAATATTCATAGTGATTTGCATTAAATGGAGGAATCACTTTTAAATAAACTATTGTTGCCATTGATTCTTCTCTCTACCTTTCCATACTGAAAACCTTCACTAATAGGGGAGTTCATGAAGTTGATGGACCAAAAAGTTGAAATGCAGTGTGAAGGAATGTGTGCATGTAGAATGATGCAGGAGCATCTCTCCATGCAGCCAGCCAGCCAGCTAGCCACATCAGCGCGCATGCATTCAAAGGTTGAAGAGAGGCGCAGCCTCATTTAAATTTGTATTAAATGTAAATTAAATGTCTTAGGATATTGAGCCATAAAAGCCATGCCTTTGAGCAGGCTGTAGATTAGATAGGCATTTAATGTGTGTCATGGTTGAGATCTAGATCCGATCCTGGACTAGACATCCATTGAATGTAATTTATTAGAATAGGTAGACCTGGAGGGAAGCGCTAAGGGCCCCTCAGGTAAAAGAGATTTTAGAGATCTCATTTTGAGTTAGTGGAGGAAATATAGGAGATAGAGAAGAGAAGAGTCGAGGAGAGCTCGAGAAAAACTTGTACAGGAAGGCATTTGCCATTTTAATAGAATACAGAAGCATTTTTTCATGCATAGGTTCTGTCATATATGCATGTCTGTGTGTGTTCATTATATGTTGTATTTGTGTGTTGTTATCAAGCAATTGCAGGGAGTGTCTTTGATTTCAAGTTGAAGGTATTTGAGGTTTCATGTTAGGAGGGCATGACAGAGTGTTGCAGACTCTGAATAGCGGTGCATGAGTGCACTTCTGAACTCTGAGAAGTCAGACAGAGACGTGGTGAGGCACAGGATTGGAATCATCAACTCAGGAAGAAGACCTGTGAGGTTGCTGAACACCTCAGGGGATAAGGTTGTGTATCTGAGACACAGTTGTAGACAAAATCACTGAGAATTATGTAGAAGCTATGCTAGGTGGGCATTGAGCATAAGCACGAGGTGTTGGAGAAAGAACTCCACTGAAAGTTCGTAGAAGACCAGAGTCACTAAGGATTCTGAGAGACTCCGCCAGGAGGGCATCGAGAAAGTTTGCGAGTAGGCACAGGAGAACAAATAACTCTTTGAGTTCTAGAAGTCGGAGGGAAGAGTCCACTCAGGGACCTTCACTAGGTCGCTGAATACCCAGGAGGCTCAGCAAGAAGTCGTTGAAGCAACAAGACAACCAGGAAGGCATCCAGTTCATTCTCCATCTGTGGGAGAAGGGAAGAAGACAAAATCCCCCAAGGGGTCTGAGCGTTCGAAGGAGCTCAGGAGAGACAACGTGGTATAAGCACGAAGACTCTACAGGAGGTAGAAGTCAAATCATCCAAGGTTTGAGGAGAAGCTCAGGAAGGGTAATGATTTTATGCACATCGGCAAGGTTCGAAATCAAGGAGATCGTAGAGATGAAAGATAGCAAAGGTCGAGGTCTTTAGAACCTTGGAAAGTCTCCCAAGGTAGGACTAAGCATAAGGAGGCTCTAGTGAGAGCACAGTGGCTGTCGGATCGGTAGCAAAGAAAATCTGGACCGTTGAATATTCACGTCTAGGGGAGCGTCAGAAAGAGTGCATAGGAGAGGAGGACCGATAGCCGTCGGATCTCACCTAGAAATCCCGTCGACCGTCAGATCTCAGGAAAGTTACGGAGGGTTTAAGCCTGAGGGAGCAGAGGGAGATCCCAAGAAAATTCAGAGTTTGGGGTATCAGGTTTCCTTTGGTCGAGAAACTCTTGTGGAATGAAATCGAGATAAGAGATTTCTTGAGAGGGTTGGAACCGTCGATCCTGGCAAGGACGCTTGGCGTGAGATCCCGGAGAGTCGGGTTTCAGCATTTCGGGACTTCCGGGAACATAGAACTCTTGTTTGTTGAAATCACGATCCGTGACTTCCCGACAGGATTAAAGGGCATAGTGGAGGACAGGTGTCTAAGGGTCAACCCTGGTGGGGAACTGACGCCAGGTGGCATCAGAGATCGTGGATCGGAGATCCCAGGAGCGTGAGGTTTTCGCATTTCAAACTCGCGACCTCTGAAATTTCGATAGGGACAAAGGACCTTGGGCCTGTGGACCTGCAGGTCACATCTGAAGGAGTTAGTCAAAGGAGTGAAAGGTGTGGAAGGTGTCATCGCAGATCGAGATTTGGGGAACTGTGAGTCTAGTGACTCGCTACCTCGCAAGTGCCAATTTCCCAACGGGAAAATTCCCGATCAGGGGTAAGAAAGATGTGGACGAGTGATCATCAGGATTCAGGGATTGGTGAGACCCGATTTCGTGATCTCAGGACTCGTGATATCGCGAGGTCCAATTTTCTGATTTGAAGGAGGGAGATCACAAAGAAATTATGTGGGTATTGAGAACTCCCGACAGGGGGTTGAGGAGTATTTTAACTCTTCGGTCCTGGGAAAAGGAAGGTCCTGGTGGAAGAAGACGTGCCTCGGAATAGACTGCGTCAAGTGGTATCAGAGTGAGTTCTTGTCTGTATATTTCAGGCAAGAGGAGAAAGGAGGAGGCGGAAGAAGACAGAGTTACTGAGGACTCTGTGAGGACTTGTTTGCAAGGAGGAAACAGTCCATAGACAGTCAGCAAGACTGTAAGATGAAGCTGGAACACTCAGCGATGTAGAGTGACAGCAGCAGATCTATCAGGGAGGCAGATAAACACAGCAAGATGGCTACTGAATTCCATAAGCATGTTGAATGGAAGAAGCCAAAGCTGATGAGCACAGCAGAAATGGATAAAGAGCTTGCTGACATAAAGCGAGAGATGGAGGAGCTAGAAATGAAGATGAAGTAGGATAAAAAGACGAGATGGGTGCATGAGTGGCCCATGAAGACACCAAAGGCGAGATGGCCAGTCAGGGAGCTGATGGTCAAAAGACAATAGAGGCTGTTAAGAAGATGGCTAAGGTATGCTGAAACCCTCAGGCCCATAGAAGAGGAAGAGATGGTTTACATCTGTGAACTAGAGATTGGAGACATTATCGGTGAGGAGCATGATCAGAGATCGTCTGATGATCTCAAGCACTGCTAGGTGGGCATAAAAGAAGAAATTCCTAATTTCCAGATGGGCAAGGGAACAAAGAATGAATTGGGATCATCTGAGGATCTCAAGGACTGCCAGGATGGCAGAATAGAAATTCCAGTTTTCCATGAGGGCAACGAGTTGAGATCAGTGGAGGATCTCACGGACTGTCATGAGGATAGCCAAGGAATTTCACATTGCCAACCGGGCAACGAGCAAAGATCGCTGCGGGATATCTAAGACTACCAGGAGGGCAGCGAAAGCATTGAAGACTGCTAGGAGGGCAGCAAAAGTGTGTCAAATTGCCAGGTGAGTAGAGATGAGAATTTGGGACCATCTGAAGGTCTCATGGACTCGGAGGAGAGTTTAATTCAGCAAGGAGTGCTGATGAAGATGGGATCGGTTGATCTCATGGTGTGCAAGGGAAGCAACAACAGAAGCATCCCATATTTCCAGGTGGGTAGGGATGAGCAGATGAGACTATCTGTGGGTCTCATAAAATCCGAAGTGAGTTACAATCAGATGGAGGAGCTGACAGAGCAGATGAGCTCAAAGGTGAGTTCAGATCAACAGGTGCATCTGACAGAGGAGGAAGATCAGGATGGTCTTTTGATGATTGGGGGAATTGGAGTATTCCTACCATGTACCCAGGAGGGGGCAGAAATTTGTGTTGCAGATGGTGCAACAGCAGAACAGTCACAGTTGGAGATGACTGTCAAAAAGAAATTGGAGCAGATATTTGAGACTGCCCAAGCAGAGGAAGGGAAAGAGAATGATCATTCCGAGGAATGGCTCAATGACTTCAGCCAAGAAGTTGAGGAAGCTGCAGCACTAAAGTTGACAACAGAAGCAAAAGAAGAAGCGGAAGAAGAAGATGAGCATTCTGAGGGATGGCTCATTAGTTTCAGCTAGGGGGATGAAAAGAAAGAAGTTGTAGCACTGAAGCTAGCAGCAAAAGAAGCCAAGGAGAAGGCAGGTAAAGTTATCACTCCATGGGAGATGGAGCTGGAGATGTTGAAGGATTGGTTGAACAATCCAGAGCCAGAAAAAGAACTGGTAGAATTTGAGCTGTCAGGGAAGATGATTGAACAACAAGTAAATCAAAGGGAGACTGCAGAGATGAAGTCTGCAATAGAGTGGAAACTTGAGGCCACAGATGAAAAATAAGATGAAGAAGATAGCATGGGAGATCATAGTGATCTTCCCAATGGCCAAAAATTTTTGCAGCTGAGGAGACTGCAACGACAGAGCCAACCATTGGAGCAACTGGATGAAGTGATAGAGGAGATCAGAAGGCTAATGGTAGAGTCAGCAGAAACTGCTAGCAAGGAGCAACTGGGCAGAGAAAAGGAAGCAGCAGCAACAGTGGCAGAATGGAGCAGAGAGAAAGCTCCAAAGACTGATTTGGCATCCAGGAGGATTCCAACAGCTACAGTGGAAGCTCATGAGCAGGAGCTCATGATTTTTTCAGCTGTGGAGTATGATGCAGGAGCATCTCTCGATGTAGCTATCTAGCCAGCTAGCCACGTCAGCGCCCATGCATTCAAAGGTTGAAGAGAGGCGCAGCCTCATTTAAATTTGTATTAAATGTAAATTAAATGTCTTAGGCTGTTGAGCCATAGAAGCCATGCCTTTGAGCAGGCTGCAGATTAGATAGGCATTTAATGTGTGTCATGGATGAGATATAGATCCGATCCTGGACTAGACAGCCATTGAATGTAATTTATTAGAATAGGTAGACCTGGAGGGAAGCACTAAGGGCCCCTCAGGTAAAAGAGATTTTAGAGATCTCATTTTGAGTTAGTGGAGGAAATATAGGAGATAGAGAAGAGAAGAGTCGAGGAGAGCTTGAGAACACCTTGTACAAACAGACATTTTCCATTTTAATAGAATACAGAAGCAATTTTTCATGCATAGGTTCTGTCATATACGCATGTCTGTGTGTGTTCATTATATGTTGTATTTGTGTGTTGTTATCATGCAATTGCAGGGAATGTGTTTGATTTCAGGTTGAAGGTCTTTGAGGTTTCATGTTAGGAGGGCATGACAGAGTGTTGCAGACTCTGAATAGCGGTGCATGAGTGCACTTCTGAACTCTAAGGTGTCAAACAGAGACATGCTGAGGCACAGGACTGGAATCATCAACTCAGGAAGAAGACCTGTGAGGTTGCTAAAAACCTCAGGGGATAAGGATGTGTATCTAAGACACGGTTGTAGATAGAATCACTGAGGATTCTGTAGAAGCTTTGCCAGGTGGGCATTGAGTGTAAGAACGAGGTGCTAGAGAAAGAACTCTGCTGAAAGTTCGGAGAAGAAAAGAGTCACTAAGGATTATGAGAGACTCCGCTAGGAGGGCATCACGAAAGTGTGCGAGTAGGCACAGGAGAACAAAGAACTCTTTGAGTTCTGGAAGTCGGAGGGAAGAGTCCACTGAGGGACCTTCACTGGGTCGCTAAATACCCAGGAGGCTTAGCAGGAAGTCGTTGAAGTAGCAAGACAACCAGGAAGGCATCCAGTATATTCTCCATCTATGGGAGAAGGGAAGAAGACAAAATCCCCCAAGGGGTCTGAGTGTTCGAAGGAGCTCAGGAGAGACAACATGGTATAAGCGCAAAGACTCTACAGGAGGTAGAAGTCAAATCATCCAAGGTTTGAGGATAAGCTCAAGAAGGGCAGCGCTTTTACACGCATCGGCGAGGTTCGAAATCAAGGAGCTCGCAGAGATGAAAGACAGCAAAGGTCGAGGTCTTTAGAACCTTGGAAAGTCTCCCAAGGCAGGACGAAGCATAAGGAGGCTCTGGTGAGAGCACAGTGGCCGTCGGATTGGCAACAAAGTAAATGTGGACCGTTGAATATTCACGTCCAGGGGAGCATCAGAAAGAGCACATAGGAGAGGAGGACCGATAGCCGTCGGATCTCACCTAGAAATCCTGTCGACCGTCAAATCTCAGGAAAGTTGCGAAGGGTTTAAGCCTGAGGGAGAAGAGGGAGATCCCAAGAAAATTCAGAGTTCAGGGTATTAGGTTTCCTTTGGTCGAGAAACTCTTGTGGAATGAAATCACGATTAGCAATTTCTCGAGAGGGTTGGAACCGTCGATCATGGCAAGGACGCATGGCGTGAGATCCCGAAGAGTCGGGGTTCGGCATTTCGGGACTTTCGGGAACATAGAACTCTCATTTGTTGAAATCGCGATCCACAATTTCCCGACAGGATTAAAGGGCATAGTGTAGGACAGGTGTCTAAGGGTCAACCCTAGTGGGGAACTGACGCCAGGTGGCATCGGAGATCGGGGATCGGAGATCCTAGGAGCGCGAGGTTTTCACATTTCAAACTCGCGAACTCTGAAATTCCGATAGGGACAAAGGACCGTGGGCCTGTGGACCTGCAGGTCACATCTGAAGGAGTTAGTCAAAGGAGCGAAAGGTGTGGAAGGTGTCATCAAGGATCGTGAATCTGGGAACTGTGAGTCGAGTGAACCGCTACCTCGCAAGTTCCAATTTCTCGATGGGAAAATTCCCGATCAGGAGTAAGAAAGCCATGGATGAGTGATCATCAGGATTCGGGGATTGGTGAGACCCGATTCCATGAGCTCAAGACTCGCGATATCGCAAGGTCCGATTTCCCGATTTGAAGGAGGGAGATCACAAAGAAAGTCTGTGGGTATTGAGAACTCCCAACAGGGGGTTGAGGAGTATTTTAACTCTTCGGGCCTGGGAAAAGGAAGGTCCTGGTGGAAGTGGACGTGCTTCGGCACAGACTGCGTCATAGAAACATGTGTGTGTTCCTCAAAATGTTCACATCTTCTTAATCCTACAACCTTGATACTCACCAAACTGCCACACACACTTTCCAACTCAGATTGTTTATGAATGCGTGAATGTTCTTAAGAAATATATGTTCAAGAATGTGATCAGATTAGTAAAAAATAAAATAAAATAGTTTGTGCACACTTTAGGAATGCACTCGCGTTCCCAAATCACATGCACATTATTATGAATAGGAATGCACACACATTCCTATTAACAAAAAATATCTCTCTATCCTTATATATCTCCCTATCCCTCCCTCCTTTTCTCTCTCCCCCTCTACCCCTCCCTCTCTCCCTCCCTCCGCCCCTCTCTCTCCCTACCTCCATTTATCTTCCTCTCTCTCTACAACCACTCTATCC